>CM060831.1:110752500-111005000 GCA_030762175.1 Metallyticus violacea
AAAGATTGCGGCCATGATTTTCTTGGTTGACTGAGTGACCATGGCCTTTAGAAGCGGTACTTCACTAGGTTTACGTCACTCCATTGATTCTCTTTTGGACAAGGGATCATAGTAGAGGATCATAGTTTCATCTCCTGTAACAATGGTTTGCAGAATTTCTCTCTCGTTGCCACGGCAGAGCTCCAAAAATGCGTGACAACACATGACTCGTTGCTGCTATTGGATTGAGGAAAGAAGTCTAGGCACTCATCTTGCACTAACCTTGTTCATATCTAAATGTTCAAGAATAATTCGAAGTGCTGTTGTTTTAGAAAGGCCCTACCTTGCTGCTATTTCTGTAACTTTGAGCCACCGGTCTTCCATAATTTCTCCTTCCACAAACGCGATGTTTTCAGGAGTGAGCACCTCCAAGGGTCGACCTGCACGCTCTTCGTCTTCAATGCTTTCTCGATCCATTCGAAAAAGTTTGGCCCATTCTTTTACGGTAGAATGTGAGGGGGATGCTTCCCCATATACACTGTCCAATCGCTGTTTAATTGAATTTGGAGTAAGTCCTTCTTTTGTGAAGAACTTAATAATAGCTCGATGCTCCATTTTGAACATGTCACAATGTTCTACACATAGCTTCTTGATGCAGCTATACCTGAACAACTGAACACAGCGGATCGGAAGTTACAGCAGCAAGTATATACTAAACAATTAAGGTATGACACCAGATAATGATTTTGAAGGCGATAATCATTATCGACAAGGCCGGAAACTTTGGGCCTACCCTCGTGTTATATATATATATATATATATATATATATATATATATATATATTAAATTTAAGCTAACCAACCTAAATGTGCAACCAAGACGTTGTTTTAACAGTATAAGTATTAATGTAAAAAAGTAACATCATATAGTGTAGATATTTATGATCAATCAAAAAAAAAAAGTTTAGCCCCTGAAGGGATTCGAACTCCATATCATCCCAATACTAGCACGACGCACTTCCCAAATGAGCTATGTAACCAACCATTGGATATATATGTTAAAGTCACTCTACCTGGAATTGGGCCCGGTTTTCTCCGATGGCATTCCTGAAAGGATGGGTGACTGCAGCCCAAGTTTCGTCGGTCTGTACGTGTAAATAATTCTTATGACTGTAAGGAAGAACTTAAAGTTTCGAAAGGTGTCTTGTACGCTTCTCATAAGAGAAAGGGCTCTTTGGTTATCGATAGAATGGAATTAGTATATTATTATTGTGATTTGTTTTTAAATATTATTGACCCTACGGTAAAATATGCCCTAGCATTATGTTTTCAGCATGGTAATATCACCCTGAAAGTTCGAGGAGGCGTGGTTGAGAACACTACTAGCACTAGGGAACCGAGGATCTAGGAAGTCAGATAACAGTAGCGGTCTCCAAGGTGTAAGAGACTAAGATGCAGGAGATTGTTGACTATGGTCGGGTAGGTATGTTAGCTCAGATGGTAAGAGCATCGGCATGACAAACCAAATATCCGAGATAACGAGTCTTATCTGACTCTGATGCGAAACATTTAATAGTTTCTAAGCTGCATAGTTGCTAAAACTAAAGTGAATGCTAAAGCGGTTAGTCATCGATGTGTCGATGTATTCACGGGAGGAGGGAGGTGGAAGGAGGAGGTTCAGATCATTACAATCTGCTTCATTGAATGCATTCTGATGTTTAATCACACGACACTTTGTTATCGGTCACCTGGTTCGCTATCTCTATGACTTTAATGACGCGAGCTACATATGCTGCTTCAAATTGCATCTGTGTGCCTTTTGTATACTGTCTCTGGTAAAGCGATGTTGATCTTCAAAACATGTTTTTACAAAGTTGTTTCCCATTATATGCGAAATTCAAAACATGCCACGTGGTCACAAAAGCTCACAGAAGTCACAGCATTGTGCCCAAGGATTCCTGAGTTTTTAAAATATTTAAATTCTATTGGTGAGCTCTTGAGCTCCCAAACGCGCTTACTTTAAATTCATCAACTCCTTGACTCCTCTTTGGGAAGCTCATGATCATACGAGGTAATGACTCCATCGCCTACACCTGTTCCCCTTCTACCTTTAGCGAATTTGGAAGTATCTCCAGCAACTAAGATACAAACGACCTATTGTTCGGGCACCTGCATACTTAGATTTTGTAACTAGAGAGACCCAATGCTGTAGCCATTATCAGTAGAAGAAGCACAAAAGATTACAAAAGGCAACATGCTCCCTATTGTCATGGAGTTATATGTCCAGGTAGCCTTGAATACATTTTCGTGATACATGAAATGTTTCTGTTTGTTACTACATGCTATTATAATATTTAATAATTATTACTACTTGGCTTATCCTCCTAGGCATGCGTGCGTATGAGGACCTTTCACAATGCTGAAATATCAGGGACATAACGTTTGTGCAAGAATGTCATGATATGTTTTTATTTTATTGTATAATAAAAACGTAATGAAGACATTGCAGTTAAATCAAGGATTTAACAGAACATGTTAAATTTCGAATTTTTATTTTCCGTTATTGATATACAATCTAATAAAGAAAATTTGTCACATTTTTAACCGCTTATTTCTCAAAATCTCCATTAGCTTTCTAACGCCCTTCTTGCATCTAACTGTCAAATTAAACATAACATTGAGGGAAACGTTGGTGTAGATAATAAATTAAGCAATTGCTGCATGAACTACTGTCAGCTGCATTGAGACGGCGGAAACCTAATCGTTTAAAAAGAGAGGAACGCTGGCATTGGTTACTATTGCACACACATGCACACATGACGCAATAATTATATGCAACTGTGGAATTGTTACAAAGGATTTGTTACCCGACTCAGGGTCAGACGAAAGAGGTCTTTACTCTTCACCATTGTCTGTTGTATAATAATCTTCGTTAGCGGTTTCTGACGTTTCCCGGCTGGTTTTAATGAGCTCGCATGCGTTGGTGAAGATGGCAACACTGGTCCTTGATGTAACCGTGCCAAGTTTGTGGTGTTGGGTTACATGGCCGACCTTGCTGTCACGACTGACAGAGTCTGGAAGTTGTCTACTATGTGCATTTCTCTTCCTAATTGTTCCCTCTTCGTTCCCGTTTTTAATTTTTTTTTTTTTTAATTTCAGCCACAACACAGCAATTCTTTGAGCTTATAATTTAATATAGCTTATTTGCACATTAACAAGCATCAGAATAAGGGGAACAACAGCACAACGTGCCGGGGGAGAGAGGGGGCAGGTACTCTTACCTTTATTTTCCTCCCTTATATAAAGGAAAGAGAAAGATGAATAAAAAATAAGAGAGGAAAGTAAACTAAAGGAAGCTTTGAACTCACAGCTTTTGCCATTTACATGAATGTGGAAACCTCAAAGAGCGCGCATATCGGAATCCAGACTGATCAGTTTGATCAAAGATTGCCTCAGAACTATCTGATAATTCTTTAGCTCTTTCTATTTCTTTTATTTATTCATTTGATTTATTTAAAGATGTTCATCTCACGTCATCAAACCAGTGCGTGAAATGAATGATAAATTTTGCTCAGAGGCCTCTTCTTTCAGGCTTGAAGTTCTTTATGTTGCGAGCTTTACTTCCCTTTCGAAGGAAGTCATATTTCGAATTTTTACGCTCTAAAAATTTCGTGACCCTGGCCGACTTTTGGTCTAGAGGCAAGCATGGTTGTCACTATACCACCAGGACCTGTTAGCCCTTTCTATCGAGCCTTATAGAGCTAAGAGCAATTTATTTCTATTTCTAATGTAACTTAACATTAATTGAGGTACACCAGTAATGTAATAATGTGCTTCATTAGTCTCTTACCTGCTTCATACTCGGATTGAAAGTGCGTGATAAATTCTTACTGTTCTAGTTGCGCATTGGTGCAAAACGTTCCGCATTGAAAGCCTCCATATTTTGACCTATTAGCATTCGAAATACAATCAGCAGATGTTCATGTTGAGCTGTAATTCGTTAAGTATTATTGAAGCAGGAAAAGCTAATGCTATCTGAATTTTATTTTCTCTAATGCTCTACGAAAATTTTTAAATAGACGAGTTATTCAGCAAGGCTTCTTGATCCAACCAGGATTCAGCATGCTGCATATTTATAGCTAAGAAAGTCTTATGAAGCAAAGATAAAATTCAGTAAATAAATATGGCATTTTTAAGCAAACCATAAAAAAAAAAAGTTGGTAGATGCTGCCTAATTTTTCGCGTAAATTGCCATCTGATATTAGTAATATAAGTAAACAATCAGCTGTGTATTTCTAAAGAGATTGTTTTCACAGTATACATATTCTAGAATATTTATTTAACTTACGGAAAGCTACGATAGTAATTAGTGGTAATACAAATTATTTTATAAAGGGCGAGACACTTAAAAACTGCCACGTCACATATCTTATATACTACAGGACTTTAAAATAGATATTCATTTGCTCTAGCGCGGGCAGTCACAGCGGAGAAGCATATGCGGTTGACCAGTTCACCTGGCCGCCAGTGTCCCCGCCTATAGTAGTTGGAGCGTTGTCTTTGTGCCGTTCGATTATTCTTAAAATAAGTCGCGAAACGTATTTTATTTGTTTATTAGTGCTATTATAATGGCAAACAATTAGTACATTTTAGAACAGATTTTTCTGTATGATTCGTAAGTGAAAACAAACTCTGGCGGAACAGGATTTGTAAAGTTCCCCGTGTTCCTGCATCTCACAGATATAATCGTATTCTTGTGAATAGATTTAGAGAGATGAGATGAGTTCTCGATAAGAAACCGGAAGTAAACCGCCTAGTGTTCATCATGGAGACACTTGACAAATTTGGATAAAGGTTAGAACAAGTCCGAAGAAATCTCTGGGTAGGCTTGTACAGTAAACAGAATTTTGCAAACGTCTGCTTGGGATGCCGCTACTTTTAAAATTAAAACCTATAACTGCTGTTCAGAAATTGCAACCACGTGATAATGAGTAGAATTTCTGCTATTCGTTTTGGATAATGTTAGAAATGACGGTTGTCTCACATTTAATCCCCCCCCCCCAAGAATAAAACCTGCTGCAGAAAACCTAGTATACAAAATGCCATTGCATTGCCAGAAAATTTGTATATGGCGCGCAGTGAACGTTTACAAATGTTAAGACTTATAATGTAAGAAAATATCATGAATAAGCAGAGATGCACACCATTTTTCGAAAATTATCGGACTTTGAAAACATGCCTTTTTTCAACAAGACTCCGCTATAGCACATACAACTGTACTAAGGTTATCTTTGATTGAAGAAAAGGGTAGCGTGATCCAGTCTTTGTGTGCAATTTCTATTTATGGGGACATTTGAAGAATAAAGTGTACCAGAATAACCCGCATACATTGGAAGAGCCGAAAGACAATATTGGCTATGTAATTTGCATGAGAGATCTACGTGCTTGAATGAAGAGGTTATGTATATCCAACTCAGCCGATAGAGCGTTTTTCTAGTCGCCACGCGGGCTGCGCTCTTGCGGTCCGTTTGAAAGCTCTATAAATATGAGTCTGCCATCATTACTGTGTATATTATTCCCTTGACTATACTTGCAGTCAGAAAAATTAAGAAAATTTGGTAAATTAACATAGATAATAGAGAAGTTAATGCCATTAACTTTATATTGTTGCACCAGTGAAAATATATAAATTAAAATCTTGATATTTTAAAATAATTGTGTAGTTTTGTGATATGAGTAGTATAAACAAGCTGTGAAACGATATTGCATTTTATACTGAGTGTTCAAGAAATATAAGAGTAGTACTCGTTCATAACTTCATTTCTTTTAAAATGAAAATGAGGCCGATAGACCAAGCACTAAATTTATTTCTCTTTAGTAAACATACCTAAATTTATTATACTGCTTATGCAACTTAGATATTCAGCTGTAGATTGCAGAAACGGTGTACAATGCATCTTAAATTGTATCACCAAACACATGCGTTGGAAGTTGAGATGGCATTAGATTCAAATTATGCTTGCCAGACTGTTTACGGTGGTAGATTCCTAATATCTTCTGTTGTGAACTCCGTATATTCTTCAGAACATAGATATTTTAAATATTATTGCTTTTATCTAAGATATCTTTTCCCCCCTCATGTCTAACACCAGGAGATGATGAGATTGGTAAACTATGCCACCTCAACAAATATGATAAAATATAGATATGTGCGAATTTTCAAAAATAATACAGGGATTGCAACATAACCATTAATAATCGCGGGAAATTTCATATGCAATAAACATGGTATTTTAGGTAGTTGCGGTTTATGAACACTATTCTGTATCATTTATGCAACCAAAAGTAAACACTTTTTGACATTGTGTGAAATATATAGAATAAATGTACAATTACCTATTTCAGGATATAAAAATTAACTGCATACCTTTGTTGTCCATGGTACATGTGCAAATGGCTATTCAGCGCTACCTATAGTGTTTATAGAGGGTTTTATATTCATGGAGGTTATGAACAGAGATTAATTTAAATCACGATTACTTTTAATTTTCTTCAGAATTAAAAAGTATAAAGCACTTGCTGAACTATGACACATTTTGAGCAGTTTAATGCATCTTTTCATGCAGCAGTCGCCTACAATGGACTCTTAACTGACTTGCTAACACTCGGTGAGTATTCCTCTGTCTCTGCGCGAATGGTCGATATTTGTATTGTTTATCCTGTAGTACCTGTATTAAGTTTTTATATACAATAAAGAAATATATACATGTTCTAAACTCGATAATATCTAAGTATCTTCAAAAGAAAGCCTAATACGATGCATTTAAAGGATGAACATCGACTTCAGTAAAATTAGCAATAATGCCACTTAGCTATTTTAGAAAATGTTCTGCGAACTATCAGATTCTATTATACCTTTCTCTCTAAGCACTCAGTAATGTATCAGTTCTAAGAGTCAAAGGTATTCCATTGTTGTGGTCGTATATTGCTTGCTGTTTTCTCAAAGATAAACTAGAGATCTTGTTGATAAAAGGGTAGTTTTAATCTAGGGCATATCTAAAACTAGAAAAATCAATAGGAAAAGTTGCAGTATATTGAAAACGAAAGAACACACATCATGTGAACGGCTTAATAATGCATGAATTACCCTTGAATATAAAGAGTATTAGAAAAATTTGGAAACATAATTTACATTACATACTCTATAAATACTAAAAATATTCTCTCTCTCATTCCCTTTTTCAAACGTTAATATCACGGTAGTTACGATTGTACGTTTAGGAATCCCCAGGTTGCAGTAAGAAATAAGCCCATAGGCCGTGATGGTAGTACACAAAAGACGAAAGCTTAGAAACAAGAAGATTTTGCTGTTTAAATTCTGCACTAATCTCTCAATATCTGTGCATGAAGTGTTTTGAAATATTTCGGACTCTTAACTTTATATAACGCACAAAAAAGGAGGGTGAATACCTTTTTAGAACACAAGTACTTATTCTCTTTCAGATATCGTTATGAGTGTCCGAGGTCGTTAAAGCCCCGGACTCGTGAACGGTTGGTTTGGTTTCGGATTTCGATTCCCTTATCGAATGAAGTTTTTTTCCACGTTTTCCTCCGGCTTCTTTCTAAATTTATTATTTCATCTCTTATATCATCATTATCCACTTCCTGTGGTGTCTTAGTATTAAAAACAGGTGTTAAACACTGTTAAAATAATCTTGCAGACTGAATACATATAAGAAATTTGTGAAAAAAATACTGAAAACGTAGAAAACAACAGGTAGGTAGAGGTTTTATTACAGCCATGATAGTATCTGCTCTTTATCTTGCTCTCAAAGATCATTTACTGTTCAACAGTTGACTCCCTGTCGCTCTAGGCGCATACAACAGATGGATTAATAAAACCCGCGCTTCGAGAGGAAAGTGTGGAGAACAGGAGTCTAATTAGGTACTGGCTGTTGTTAACATGCTTGTCAGGCTCGAGTTTTATGATGCGCTCTCTTCACCACCCACTGCGTTACGACATGCACGGGCCCCAGGCAGCCGTGAAGCTGGTTTCCGCACAGGTATTTACTTGCCTGTCACACCGGCATTCAACTTTTTTTTTGTTTGTGGCTCCAAGAGGAATTAATTTTTAACGTTGTGGCCCTAGGTTCTTCATCACATTTCACGAGAACTATAGCTTAACAGTGCTGTAGAACATTAAGCCAATATTACAGAATTTACATTAAGATAAATAGAGAGGATGAGGCTTTTAGCTGTATACGGAGCCGTCGTAAAAATATAGTTTTATTTGAAGTGGGGATGTAAAAAAGCATGTCCTAACATCCTTGTTAGAAAAAAACAAAGAAGTATACGCCGTAGTTCTTCATTAATAAACATATTACAGCAGTTTGCTTCTAAGATCATATATTCTATCAACTATGTCATGCTATTTCTGAACCGCCACGGGTGGCCGAGGTCGTAAAGGCGCGGACTCGAGAGCGGGAGATCTGGGGTTCGAATCCCGCCAGGACCATCCTCCTTGATTGAGGTTTTTTCCAGGTTATCCTCAGTCCTCATAACTGCCAAAGGCGGAGGAGGTACCCTAACCTTAGACACGGAACGTTTCTTTCCTTTAAAAAAAATCCTTTCCCAATATTTCATTTCATGTATCATCAGTGTCCACCGCCTGTGGTGCCTCGTTTAACGGGCTTTAAACACCATTAAAAATGCTATTTCTGAACTTATGAAATTTATAAAATGTAAATCCTTAGCCTAGTTTGTTATTATTATTATTATTATTATTATTATTATTATTATTATTATTATTATTATTTAACTTCCCTTTTAACTACTGAGGCATCACAGGCGGTGGACACTGATGATACATGATATGAAATGATTAAACTGGGAAAGGATTTTTTTCTTCTTAAAGGAAGAAAGAATTCCAGGCCTATATTTAGGGTATCTCGCCGACATTTGTCATTAATGAGGACTGAGCAAAACCTGGAAACAGTCGGAAAGCTCGGTCCTGGAGGGAATTAAACCCCAAACTTCCCGTTCATTAATCCGCGCCTTAACGGCCTCGGCCACTCGTGCCGATCCTTAGTATAGTGGTTAGCGTTGCTAACTGGTCAGGAAGACCTGGGTTCGATTCTCGATACATGCTTAGGAACTTTTCTAAGTTGGGGAGGTCTGGAACGGGATCCCCTAGTCTCATGAATATATACTTGCTAGCTTAGTGGTGTTTTCCGATTTAGGGAACCGCTTGATAGGCCACCAGCGGGTTGTCGCTACGCTTATCACGTCCCCCTCCTGCAATACTGCCCTCTATCAATATGACGGAGATAGAGGAAGCAGAGATCGCTGCGGCTGTCCGTGACTTGATCTCGGGTTGTATTGCCATAGAAGAAGAAGAAACCATTTTAATTTCAACCACTGTTAGTCGCCCATCAGTCAAATATTTTCATTTTAGCACTATCGTCTGATTTTATATCCTCCCGGGTGATTATTTAGCTTCTTCCAACTACATTTGAGCTACAAGCATACAATTTAGGTGCTCTGGAAATAACAACCATAACATGGCGGCAAAGTGCAAAAATATTATTATTATTATTATTATTATTATTATTATTATTATTATTATTATTATTATTATTATTATTATTATTATATTTTAATTTGCTCATTTAATTGTCTCATAAACAAGTATGTTTCATTATTAATGTTTTTATAATAGTATAGTATGATATATTAAATGATATTCTAATATTACAATATGAAAATGTATATTTAAAACCACTCTAGGTTTTGAACTTTAGAGGCATAACATGAAAATAATCGGTATAACGTGAGATACACATAGAAAGTTTCCCGATCTTCGTAAACTGCATAAAATATGCATAATTATATAATTATGCCACGTGGCAGCCCATACTTTTATCTGTAAATGAACATAACGCTAGCAGCTATTTATACAGCCTCAACAATGTGCATTGAAAAGAACACTTAACGCTAGTATTTCAGTGCAGCGTGATAGAAGCTTGGAGTCAGAACGTTGTAGGGCAATTTTTAAACCAGAAACAGAGGGACTTACACATACTTTAGAAGACCTTTTCTCCTTCACATGTAATATGGATGGGTGGATGGGTGGAGGGACGGACAGACAGACATAGGTAGGTAGGTAGGTAGGTAGGGCGCGGACTCGTGAGCGGTAGGTCTGGGGTTCGAATCCCTTCAGGACGTCCTACCTGACTGGAGTTTTTCCAGGTTTTCCTCTGTCTTCATAACTGGCAAATGCCGGGGAGGTACCCTAAACTTAGGCCTGGAACACTTCCTTCCTTAAAAAATATCCTTTCCGAATATATCATTTCATTATCAGTGTTCATCCCCTTTGGTACCTCAGTAGTAAAAACGGGCGTTAAACACTATTAAAAATCCTTCGCCCAGAAGAAAGAGTCTGTAGTTAGATCACGAAATTTAAGAGGGACGGCTACTTATAAAATTTGAGAGACACTCATTAAAATTGTATCGGGATGTGTGTCAAATTTTTACATGATTATTTGAGAGCCAGATTTTTTTTTCTTCTTTTCCACTGGATGCTCAACAAACTCAGAAGGTCCCTTGTTTGAATGGTGGCGCGCAATATATACAACAACGGAGACTCTGGCGTGTTTCTGAAATCATAACAGATTAGGAAATATGTTTCTAGCAGTGTTAGTGTCATTCATCAGTTTGGTTCTTCCCAGAGGACACACGCTCCAAAGAAAGTAGGAAAGAAAATTGAAGTGATATAGTTCTCCATTAATTTTCCTTAAAGATCAAAGTACGATTACCGTAGAGTGGTGCGCAAGCAGGAAGGCTTTCCAAAAGAGATATCAAGTTCTCTATACCTTCGTTGCCACGCTTAACTCTCTGGTGAGTAACCTCGTAGAAAATACCTCACCTTTTTGGTATTAAATAACAGAAAAAGTACACCTAGGGATCTTAAGTTCCTCTCTCTTACCAATCTCCTTCTACCCGTTGTTGAGGCTCGTATTTTTTTAGTGCAAGAAGTGTTTCTAGCTCTTAGAATTGAAAATACGGAACAAATCGAAATAAGTTTATGAAAAATCATCCCCAACCTATCAAAGGATATGAGGTACGAGGTTCATCAGTTTCCGACCTAGCCATTTTCTAGGTATCATAAAGATAAAACTATATTTCACTTTTCAAATATTTTATTGCAATACACTTATCACATCTTTAAATTAACATTTCAAGCCCCCCCCCCCAACACAGTCAGAAGTCTTTTCTGCGAAATGGGCATAAACAGCAACCATCACACTTAAATTTCCTTCCTCGGAGGTCCTTCTTGAGTTTTAAGAAGAGGAAATAGCCCTTGGGAGCTGGATCTGTGCTGTAGGGTGGATGGTTGAACTCTTTGAAGTCACATTTCTTCATAGCTTTCTTTGCAACAAGAACTGTGTGCACAGGCGCGTTGTCGTGAAGAAGGCGCACACCACCACTCAGTTTTCCTCCCCTTTTCTCTTTGATGGAAGCACGTAGTCTGTGCGGTAGGCCAGCATAGTACTCCCCATTTACTGTGGTGTTCCTCTCCGTGAAATCAACGAAGAGTATTCCTTCACTGTCCCGCAAGATTATGATCTTCTTGGTTGACTGAGTGACCTTGGCTTTTAGAAGTGGTGCTTCGCCAGGTTTACGCCACTCCATTGATTCTCTTTGGACAAGGGATCATAGTACAGGACCAAAGTTTCATCTCCTGTAACAATGGTTTGCAGAACTTCTCTCTTGTTGCGACGTCAGAGTTCCAAAAATGCCTGACAACAGATGCCTCGTTGCTGCTTTTGGACTGAGGAAAGGAATCTAGGCACCCATCTTGCACTAACCTTTTCATGTTTAAATGCTCATGAATAATTCGAAGGACTATTGTTTTAGAAATGCCCAACCTTGCTGCTATTTCTGTAACTTTGAGCCGCCGGCCTTCCATAATTTCTCCTTCCACAAGAGCGACGTTTTCAGTAGTACCCACCTCCAAGGGCCGACCTGCATGCTCTTCGTCTTCAATGCTTTCTCGATCCGTCCGAAAAATTTTTCTCCATTCTTTTACGGTAGAATATGAGGGGAATGCTTCCCCATATACACCGTCCAATTACTGTTTAATTTCATTTGGCGTAAGTACTTCGTATGTGAAGAACTTAACAACAGCTCGAAAATTCATTTTGAACGTGTCACAATCTTCTACATATAGCCTTCTTTATCAACTGTATCTGAACAACTGAACACAGCAGAACGGAAGTTACAACTGTAACAATATGCTTAACAGATAAGGTATAACACCAGGGTTTTGTGAAGGCATAATTCAGGACCTCAAAGTTGGCGAACGGTAACAGAGGAAACCATTGTTGAAATGGGCAAAGTGTGAATACGTTCCTTCTTAATTTTGTACAGAGCAAGAAATCTTTGAAAGAACCTTGTATTTACAACCCAACAATTGCTCTTTTGCAATATTGTGATGCCAGTAGTTCACTTAATGATGGGGAAATTCTCTGGTTCATCATCGGGAACTTCCTCAATTGAATCCGTCATATATTTGCAAGAAGAAAAAGCATATCACAAAACATATTATTTGCTAAAATGAAACATAGACATGCATACACTATAAAATCTGTTTATTAGGACGTAGAAATCCTCGCGAACTGATTAAATTACATTTGGAAACATATATCGATTTAGATCAGTAACACATTGCAGAAAAGCACTTGTTTGAAAAACTTTTGAAAACAACAAGTTAGCAATGACAAGGGACGCTTCTTCGTCGCCTAAGTTAAGAGAATTCTGTTAGAGCTGTTAAAAGCATTGCTAAGCGTTTTTATACCGGGCTTCCAGAATATATTCTGACCACTCGTATGGGGTTTTGCTTCTGGAACAAGGTCAGCTTCCCTCCTCAATGGCGGCCGCCTGCCTGCTTCCCTGACCCTGGAACTTCCGAGCAGCCACCAGTATAAATTCCTTCGCGAAGATTGCAAGAAAGCTCACTTTAGAGTAAAGTATTAGCCCGTCGCGTTCTTGAGGAATGTATTTGATAGTCCTCCCCTTTCAAAACTACAGTTCATGATCTTGTGATTACATTTGATGCTATGGGTCAGTCACTGCAAAACAAACACTTGCGCGATGATGTACAGACATGTGCAAATCTGGAACTTTCGTCCATAAAATCAAACAAGGAGTTTCAAGCATGTGTGCTTTATTGTAAGTGATTTCTTTCGTCAGCAGCTGAAAGTTGAGTCAACCCACAACTTATGTTCTGTGGTTCCACCAAAACGGTCATGTTAACACTCACAATACTCTTACTGTTGTACTGAAAATTCAAATTGTATATCACTAACTGCTCTTTGTGGAGTTTGGTATGTAATTAACGCAATACGCGTAATCCGTTCTATTTCCTATGAGCAGACAGTAAATAGAGAGAAGTACCGAAATGACACACTGGCTCCATTTTTTCAATCAATGGACGGAAGAAGAGAAATCATGGGTGGTTTCAACAATATTCCGTCACTGCTCATACAACAGAAGAGTCTATGGGTATAATTAGGTAATTGTTTGAGTGATTAGTGATTAATAATCAGCGCTGATATATGACCCTCTCGCTCGCCAGACTATCAGTCTGTGATTTTCGTTTTTAGGGTAAATTGAAGGAAAAAGTGTACACAACGAAAACCTCATTCTCTTGGAAGTACATAAGGAAATGAAATCGAAAATATTATAGCGGTCAAACTAAATCTTGTCAATTGGAATGTAGGTATTTACCCAGTACAGTCTCTATTTAGCTGAGAGGGGGAGATGACATTTCCAACAATTGCTATAAGGTAAGATTATAGGCACATGCTGTGGCATGTCCAGCTCCGAAACCCAAACTCTCTTGCGAGCGGTAAGGACACATTTTGGAAGCCCTGTAGAACACATCAAATCTGTGGATATAATAAAAATATTTTAGGATTTTTTGAAACTTAGAAGAACACCATTAATAGATAGATAATGGCAAATGTTTTCGCATTGATTTGTGTTTGAATTTAATTCCAATGATGGAGAAGAAATTTAATAAAATGTTAAGTGAATTTTTATCTTAACTGAGCTGCACATTTCAGAGCTGACATTGTTTGGTTTACAGGTATATATATATATATATATATATACAAAAAAAATTAAAACCGTTATTTTGCAGTCCAAAATACTGCTTTATCCCTCAATGTAACTAGAAGTGTTCATGTACAAAACTTATCAGTCTATATGGGATCCATGTTCATTGTTAATATTTATATAGACAGAATCAATATATGTTAATACTTCAGAATTATTGAATATCCAACATTAATTTGTTTCTAAAAGAAGTTACACACATATATATTTACATAAGCTTAAAACAAGATGGTCTGGGGGGACTATATTTCCTGAAGCGGTTGGAAGCGCTCTGTTCCTTCCCATCTGTCGCCACGTGACAGTAGACAGACAACATATACGTACGCTATCCTCATTAGCGCCGTTTACAACTGTCACTTTTATTTCTCTCACATCCGACATTGATGTAATGCGAACTGACATTGGCAGTGCCTGACGAGCTATGATTTCTTTACAACAGAACCTTTTTAATGTATTAAACAATTGTTTCTCCACTATAAGTCATTACAGTATCGGCGAGAGAGTTAGAAGGTCTTTAAAATTGCCTTTCCACATAGGAAAAATGTATTGGAATTTTATCTAATAAAATGCTCAATAAATGTATCGAAAATTTGAACAAAATATGTTCAATTGGGGCTTGTCCAGAGAAAGTCGGCAGCATGTGAACTATTTTATACTTACCGTACATGCAAAACTCCGAGTTACAACTTTTTTACTTATCTGCCATAAAGAATAGCGTTTACAGTTGAATTCCACCTTTTATTGGGAATATTTTCATAGAATTGTCCAGGGAAGCTAGAACTTATTCGAAGAGAGAAAAAGATGCGTTTTTTGGGGGTAACTGGTACTGTGATGTGAGAAGGAACTTTATAGGCTAAGTGAACTTTATATTTGACAAACTCTCGGTATGTTCTACATCGCCACAGATGGCCAAAGTCGTTAAAGCGCGGATTCGCGAGTGGGAGGTCTGAGGTTCTATTCCCATCAGGACCGTCCTCCCCGACTGAGGTATTTTCTTCCAAATTTCCCTCAGTCCTCATAAATGGCAATTGCCTGGGAGGTACCCTAAAAATTGGCCTGGAACGCTTCCTTCCTTTAAAAAAAAATCTTTCCTAGTCAACATTTTATCTCATGTATTATCAATGTCCACCGCCTGTGAGGCCACGGTAGTTAAAACGGACGTTAAACACTATTTAAAAAAATGTTTCTACAAATCCAAAGTCAAACGTTTTATTATTTTTTTTTTTTTTTAAATATTATTATAAATGTGTTGGACACAAAATCGATATGAAGATGAAATTCATTTTCGTAAGTAAATGTTGTAAAACCAAAATTTAAAAAAGGCTCTTGCGTTTAATTTTCTCTTTGGAATGAAATGAAATAAAAGAGCTCATTATATCCCTTAAAGGGCTAGGGCCTCCTGCTAGAGGTAAAACCTTATTTTGTGACTCACGTGGTGAGCTATTTCACACGAGTTAGGAATTCTACTGAAAAAACAAACTATAATGTTTTATAGTTTCTTGTCCTTTTTCAGTCCTTGTCCATTCTCACTCCACTCACTTCTGTTGCGGGCGATGCTTGACCAATGAACTCCGAGATGCTCCTTGAATGTGTCTGACCATTCTCTGTCGTCCTGGAGTCCTCTGTCCTGTCCTATCTCTATATTGTTTTAAAATAAAACAACAAATTAATTCAGTGTATATATTTATAATAATGCATATTTTTTATATTTAACAAGAGCATCGTCGTGAAGATAACAAATACGAAATATTAATATGTGTGTGAGAATTATATTTATATATAATAACCTTCAGAAAACGTTCACGTTACATGTTTTTACTACAATATATTTAAATTACATTTAAAAACAAATGAAAATGGATGAAATTGTAGATTGTTTATTGTTAATTGTGTATGTTTATTAGTACTTGAAATCATTTTTAAGCAGTAATATTTTTTGTTTGAAACATATGGACATCTTCTTAAATATGCAATGTAACTGGAAATTTTCTGTTATTTTTCTCAATTTTAGTGAATTTAAAGATGATATCAAGGGCTCAGTTCATAAATATATTTAAACATGTTTAAAAATACGACGCATAAGTGGTGATATATTTCATTTAATTAATTGTGTACCATTAATTTTTCTGGTTAAATAATAATAATAATAATAATATTAATAATAATAATTCTAGAAATGTGTATTTTTTTTTTTCTTTGCGATACTTATAGGTTTTTCAGAATTTAAACTTTGTTCCCCTAATACCACACAATAATGCCATAACTTATTTTATTTTATTAATTAAGGTCATAATTTGGATTTTATATTCTTTTTTAAAGGTAATGTACTAGGTGAGGAATTCGCTTAGTTTACGCGGCTCCTGTGTGCAATACTTTTTATCTTTTGGCTTTTGTCCAATGGTTGTGGGAGAAATCGAGAATGCAACGAAGAAGTCGATGACGACCTGGACTAAGGCGTCGTAGTGTTTGGTGAACCCTCATATTCTAAATCCGAATGGCTGGATACTTTCGGGACAAACAGCAACAACACCAATAATAATAATAATAATAATAATAATAATAATAATAATAATAATAATATCTACAAAACTAGAACAACCTTGCCTGAAAATTGAACCTTAAAAATTATTTATGTAGCAAATGTAATAGTGCCATAAGATGAGATTGTCAATCCTAGCTGCACATAAACCAAGATCCGCTAAACTGATACGGTAGCACATAATAGACTCATCTGTGATATCACCAGTAGGTTTATTTGATCAGAGAATTATGAGATTAGCCACTCGCTTGAACACGGAGAAACTCCAAGCACTGCGCAACAGTGTAACTTTGCATGGAGTACTGCTTGAAACAATCCCCCCCCCCCCTTACACAACTCTGCTGCAAGTAATAGAGCGGAAATGCATTTATCTTAGCTGCTTTGATTCACCATGCTCTCCGTTTAAAGCGAAGGTTTATGACTAAAAAACACTTAACATGTATCCAAAGTGACAAAGGAAGAACTCTATTTAAGAGCGGGTACAGTGTCTTTCAAGAGTGGTCAACTTTGTTTCTGCATGATAATATACTCCCACCAGATATTACCTTGTTCTAGCTTGTATCTTCCATAATTCAATCACTGAATGGAAAAAAGAAGAATGCCCATGCAACCATGTCGAGAAAAATTAAGAATATCTTTGAAATACAGTTGAGTTCATACAATTTTGTGATGCTTTACAAACTTGTAGTATTTAGCAATAGGAATATAATTGGTGATTAGTTTGAATGGATTAACAAAAGAGATTTTAGTTAATCAATTCTGAATTGGATGCACTTTCTTCTCTTTTCCAATCACCGATTCAATTATTCCTGCAAGGACTTTTACTACAGTCTTTTTAAACGACATAGTTTCTATCAGTGGCATGTTCTCACTCCTTTGATTTTCCTTGCAATACTTACAGAAAGCTAGACGAATCTTCTTCTACAATTGCAACGCAATATGCAAATTATGTCGTTCGTTAGTGTTGCTGACCAACGTTCAAGCATTTAGGAACTCATTTAGTATATCATTTACTTGTATTCATCATGAGTAACGTTATGAAATAGCGTTCAAAGAAATTACGCACATACAAGTTTCTCATTCCACTGCGCAATCGGAAACTTATTTTGCCGACGGGAAGTTATTGCGTAATTGCCTCGCCACCTATCCAGGAAAATCGGGTCGCATGGTCAAAACTCATAGCGTGCATTTTTAAAATTTCTTTCGCTATTTACTAGTGATAAACAGTAATTAATATTTTATTCATCATCATAATAGATGCTTAAAGGGCCTGTCCTCCGTTGTGAGACATACCTGAATATTTTTGAAAAAATGTTGAGACACTCGTAGAAATTAATTTACCCGAATATTATAAACTGCCTCGGATATTTTTATTCAGTACCTCTACGGATTTTATAAATTAAATATGAATGAAGATGCAGCAGCTGAGTGGCTTTATACGTACTCTAGACAAATACACCAACTTGTTGGGTTAATTGTTAAAGACTTTCTAAGAGGAATTTCTTGATAACCTATTTCATTAAGTTTCTTCACTTAAGGATTATTTACCCACATTCTTATTTATGAAAACGCCGAGCTTTGTTCACCAATATGAAAAGAGGGTTTCGGTATGGAGATATTACTTCTAGAAATTCTCCTCTACAATTCTTTTGCATATAAGAATCATAAATAAATATTCTTCGTTCTAGCGTATTCTTATATACTCTTGGCATTCTCCACAATACACAAATACGCAATAAAAAGCTAACAAGTACTAAAATAAAATAAACTCTGCAATACTCGTCCCGGCACCTTGAAACCTTTACCGGGACGTGTATTTCCATATTTTATAATTTATTGAATTTTTTCCCCACAATACATAATAATTTTACACATCAAATCTAAATTATATAAACAAAACTAAAATATAACTTAAATAAAAATGAAACATTTTACTACTAAAAAATCTAAATGAAATAAAATTGCAAATCTAGAGAAGCCAATAAACATAATCAATAGCCGGTAGCCACCTAACTAAATTTAAAAGTATTCCGCCTGAAGCTAAACGGTTGAGGTGCTGACTACCAGCACCTTCTTCACTCTTAACCATCTAAAGAAATTGTACTTGCTTACATCTTTCAACTCACTTAAACTACTTCAAGTACTACCTGCAGAAATGCAACTGAATAAGGACACGGTATAAGCCCATTGATCCATACCACAAAAATATGTTCTTGCTTTCCATTGTTATTTTCTGGAGAATTAACATAAATTTCCTTGGTGAAAAGGGCTTTCAGAAATATGCACATCACCGACCGAGCTTCAATTTAATCATATTTGAAAACTATTATCTAACATAATTCCTTTTAATGTTTATTGTTATATTTTATTGTCAGAATTAGAAACTGTTTAATTTCCCAGTGGTAACGCTTTCAGCTTTGTTTGTGTCAAACATCCTAAGATATTGTCTTATACAGGATGTCCCATTTTTCTTATTCACACAAATTAATTTATGATGTTCAAAACCTTTTTTTGAAACAATTTTTCATTTGTCACATTAGAAAATAAATAAACGAGACATCTTTTAAAACAATGTACTATTTTACATTGGAACAAATACAATAAATAAATAAATAAAACAATAAAATAAACACTTTGAAATACTTCAGTTAACTAACGCATTTTTTGTATTATTAGTATAATTAGCTGTAATACAACAATACGCACAAAAGTAGGAAAAACAGAAGACATATAAAGTAAGTAAAAATTTCCAAATACTATTGTAAATAACTACCATTAAGAGATTTCAAATAAAGCTTAGCTTGAGCTATTTTTATAGCAAGAAAACGTGTTCATAAAAATATAGACATAAAATATTTTAAATAACTAATAGACTATTGAAAAAAACATCAGTAATAATAAACACATTTTTTAATTTTAAAAAGTGATATAATGTAGTTTTTAGATTGCTAGGCTACGGAAAGTTATCATTCTTCGGAATCTCTATTGTAAAAATCTGGTAAATCTTATAGTTCTCGAATAGAAGTGCTTAGTTAGCATAAAACGAAACTTTTTTCATAATATTAACATTGTTCAACATTAGCGATGCGAGATGGCAATCTTTAGAATCTTTCAAACGAAAATATTTGGAGTTTTTAATTTTTTTCCGATTTCTTTGAAAACATTTAGAAATATTCAGAAACATTTTTTTACAACTTCCTTGATGTAATGCATATTTTTATAAGGGTTGCAATTGAAGAAAGTAAACTATAACCGATGTGTTTGTCCCAAAGTGGATGTGCAAGTGACTAGTGTGTGCTGACTCCAGGTATGCATCAATAAACTGTTACAGTTCCTGTACCTAACAGAGGAATGTCACTGTATCTAGGTATTCGATATTTATATTTGACCATTTAGACATACAGAGTCCTTAAGTTGTCTGGCTTCGATTAATAAATTTTCAAATAAAAAAACAACTACAGCCTTTAAAGAAAAAATATGAAACGATTCACATTTTTTATTTATTATTATCCGGGGTATACTAAAATGCTAAAAGTTCCGCTTAAAAACTTTTCGTTTTAGATTGCCATATTTCTTATGTTTTATGTTTGAGTCAACGGTTTAAGGCACTTGCCTACCATACAGCTCGATTCGCGCCTCCAGCGCCATCAATGGTAATGAAAGTAGAATCAGCTGACGTCACGGGCGTCCTTGAGAGCAAGGGGGACGTCTTGGTGTTGTTTACCCGGAAGTGTGGGTCATCAGTATGCACCGGCATGCTCTCCAACAGCGAACGGTGCATATTAAGGGCCACGGAGGGCTCAAGGGTGAGTAAAACATGACAGTGCACCCAAAGGAAAACTTGAAAACAATGACTTTAAAACGCGCTGGGGATGTAAAGGTTGAGTAAAGAAAGAATGGACTTCTGTTGTGACCAACTGCACGTGCTACATATAGAACTAGATTCGGGTTGTATGGCTAATTGTAATTCGCCATGTTAGCTTAGTGCTAGACGAATGACGAACAAGTTATGAAACTTGTTGCTGGAAATCCAGCAGTAACCTGACTTTCATTTATTAAATTCAGAAGCTGTTGTGTTGCCCAGAAATGTTTTTCACGGCTATTTCGCGTGTTATTTCACTATTTTTAATTTACAGCTCTATTTGCTCTGCTGGTTGTTGAACTATTGATAAATTATCGCATTTTGGATATGAAAAGCCTATAAAACCTGATACGTTTAACCCAAATGGGACGAATCCTGTTCTCTTCAGCTAAATCTCCAAATATCTAAACGCGTTGCCCAATTAAAAAATCAATGACATTTCTTCAATAGAACAATAGCAGAGAAAGTTATTTGTATAATCTGTAGAAAGAGTGAATCAGATAAGAAAACCCTGAAGAAGATGAATGGGTCTCCTGATTGTAGTACCAACTCATTACCTTAATCTCTCAGAACGTGACCCATTCTGGGAGAATACAATATAGCAGAAAAATGATGTTTGATTCTAGTTTTCCTTGTGGCTTCGGATTTTTCCGCAAAATTTATTTTTTGACCATTGTCTACATGTATAATGTCGTGTAAAATATCACTATGTGGAACATTTAGATCACTGACAAAATGATAATATTCGGATTACTTTTTGCATATCCAATTGTTGTTGTTTTGAAAGTTAAAGTAAATTGTTAAAACTAGGGACCCAGAAGAGAAGTAAGTTTCTCTAAGTTAGAACAAACACGAAGATTTAAAAAAAAAAAAAAAAAAAAAAAAAAAAAAAAAAAACGGAGAAGGGGTGTAAGGAATGTAAAAATTTAACGTAGTTGGTATTTCTTCTAGCCAATTAGTATGTTAGGTTCACTTAAAATATCAAATGGCTAATCTAAAACATAGAACGTATATTTCCAATACTTTAATACAGAACATATCGACAGCATTGAGTTTCCCTCACTTTCTATATGCTTACGTTTTTCACTTCCAAAATTATTATTATTATTATTATTATTACTATTATTATTATTATTATTATTATTATTATTAATGTTGTTGTTATTACTTCCCAGCAATATTTTAGTTTATCACTTCTATTGATATTGTATTTTTGCACTGTGTTAGGCTGAAAATCAAATAATAGCTACCTATTTGTTGCGGTTCTTTATAAGAAAATTATTCTTAATAATAGTCTTATTTTTATTAAAAGTATAATGATATCAAAGGGTTTGTACAAAAAGAATTAATCTTTACTAAATTAATTATAAAAGATTATTATTAAGAATATAAATGAAAAGATAAAATATAGGTTTTTGTTTAAATAAAAACAAATATTTCATTAAGTGCAACTCTGTTCGTGATATAATCCAACAATTTAAAACTGCCACGGGTGGCCGAGGTCGTTAAGGCACGGACTCGTGAGCGAGAGATCTAGGGTTCGAATCCCGCCAGGACCGTCCTCCCTGACTGAGGTTTTTTCCCGGTTTTCCTCAATTCTCATAAATGGCAAATGCCGGGGAGGTACCCTAAAATTAGGCCTGGAACATTTCCTTTCTTAAAAAAAAATCCTTTCCCAATATATCATTTCATTTCATGTATCATCAGTGTCTCCGCCTGTGGTACCTCAGTAGTTAAAACGGGCGTTAAACACTAATCAAAGAAAAAAAAAATATTTCATTAGGTGCAAGTATTTGTAACATATATAAATATTACAATTATTCCTATTTTTAAGTCCAAATTAAAAAAAAAAAACCTCTATAATAATGGAAAAAAAATCATCCAAGCCAAATATATTAATTTACCTTTACGATATCGAGGGGACCGCCACGGGTGGCCGAGGTCGTTAAGGCACGGACTCGTGAGCGGGAGGTCTGCGGTTCGAATCCCGCCAGGACCGTCCTCCCTGACTGGGGTTTTTTCCAGGTTTTCCTCAGTCTTCATAACTGGCAAATGCCGGGGAGGTACCTAAACTTAGGCCTGGAACGCTTCCTTCCTTAAAAAAAAATATCCTTTCCCAATTTATCATTTCATCTCATGTATCATCAGTGTCCACCGCCTGTGGTGCCTCAGTAGTGAAAACGGGCGTTAAACACTACTCAAAAAAAAAAAAAAAAAAAAAAAAGATATCGAGGGAAAGTTCCCCAACTAACCCTTTAGCTACGCCGGTCCATATTCAACCAGAATTTATTTTTTTATTTGCATATGGTATTTTACGATCATTTACTAATAATTTAGGGGGTTATATTAATCGAGCAGCGTTAACAATATTGATGTATTACTATTTATTTTTCGTTTGCGAACGGTTAAAGAAGAAAATGGCGTGTTTAGACCAGAATGGTACCAATAACTTAACGAACGTGAGGGTTCACCGAACTGGGTTGACGTTAAGCCAACGACAAATGAGGAAGAATAGAAGGCCTTATGTGCTTAAATTGACCCAGAACTGACGATAATTTTATTTTGCTTATGCTTATTAATAATTAAATCTGTCAAAAAGTTGTTTTTGTCCTTGTGCCCATCTGCTGGCATCCCTACATGAAGCGTTAGCATTCTGTCCTGTTATGAGTCTGGTGGGAAAGGCGTCAATAGGAGTGAAAGTAAACAATTCACAGCACTACCACGGTAAACGTAAATAGGTAACAAATGCTATTTTATTATTGTTTACAGGGATTTTGGAGGGTAAAATCTCTTAAAGTTATCGAATTACCTTTAAATGCGGCCCTAGTGGCATTTCTGAAAATTACAATGTCATTTGGTAGATCGTTACATTTTCTTGGGCGTACTGAGAATCCACAAGGTATCGGTTTCACGTAACAGATGAAACCCAACCTCATGCTTATACCGGAGTAGGAACTAGGTTTCTACGCATATCTTCGTGAATTCAACGGGTTGGTCAGCCGCTTGACCGCAGGATCGCAGTTCATGTCCCGCCTCCGTTACTTTTAAGGTAATCAGAGAATGAGGACAGCGGTTTGTTCACTTTCACCCAGCTATGGGCTATTAAAGCTCGTACTTTTGCTAGAAACTTAACAAAAAGCAACTAGCCAGCATATTAGTATTATGTATGTTCAAATATATATTGGGTTGTTAAGTAGCAATGCTTGTTGAAATATGTCTTATTTATTGTTTGCATTTTAGCAAACGTATTTATTCAGATATGGCAATATCTTACCAGTTTTTGAGGCCTCTTAAGGAATTAATCTCTCATAGTGGAGAAATCTTATGGCGGTCTCCGGGGTATGAATAATCAGATGAGAGAAGTTCGCTGTTCGGTGCTTGGAGATGCGATGGCTCAGTAAGTAGAGCGTCAGTCCGGGAAGCTGAATATCGTTAGAACTTTGTTGGAAGGGATGGAGACCTGTACATTAATAAATATGTTGATAGTATATTCGATGCCAACATAAAAATACATACAAATGCTTTGAGGCGTATTTTCCCCCTTTTTCAACTGTCTAAATTAGTTTTCTGTTAAATGGCACAAGAACGCAAGTAACCTCTGGAAATGGTGGAATATATGGCAGCTCTTTCTGAACGAATCTCATTTTCCGCCAAAATAAATTAAATTACTGACTTTTGTCTATAAGGCACGTCACTTACAAACTCCATTTTGAAAGCTACTGCATTAATGTCACATTGTGGTAGAAGATTAAACGATATGAGATAACACACTTAATAAATAAAGTATTGTATTTTTTAAAAAAAAAGTATATAATCTAGACGGGAAAAATGCGTTTTATTGCTTGTTAAAACACCGCTCATACATGATGTAAAGCTTAATTCATTATTTATTTTTTAATAATGTTTAACTCTCGTTTTAAATACTGAGACTTACAGTTGGTGGACACTGATGATAAATGAAATGATAAACTGGAAAATATTTTTTTTAAAGAAGTAAGCGTTCTAGGCCTAAGTTAGGGTACCTTCCCGGTATTTGCCATTTATGAGAACTGAGGACAATCTTCCTTCAGGAAGAAACTTATTATGAAACACTATTATTAATAATCTCCACAATGAATTTAAATTAATGTCAGAAAAAAATCAATAAAGGAGCAACACTAATTTTTATTTCAACATTCTCTATCATCTTATATAACGACTTTTTAGTCAGGGAGGACGGTCCTGGTAGGCCTACCGTCTTAACGATCTCGGCCAGGCGTGACGACAAGAGTTTAATTATGCATTGGAACATTACAATCGCCCATATTTATAACTGACATGTTTGTTTATTTTTTATATTATATATTTATTCCATTTGAATTTATTTCGTTCCTTCTGCAAAATGAAATAATGCACACGCAAGTAACAAGCAGTCAAAATGAGAAATTAAAGAATAGATCCCTCAAGTAAGGAACGAGAAAATAGATCTAGTCCTTATTTTGGTGCACAGAAAACTAAATTTCCTTAATGCGCTTGTTATTTGTTTTCATGTTGCTTTTTAGGCGCTGACCATTGCTGTACCAAATTCGTCACTGGCTGTAAAACCTCGAGCATGATGGAGGAATGTTTTTAATATTATTTATGCTCATAACAAGAGAACACGAAGAGAGAACAGACATTCTTGTAACTTGAGTACATAAAACTAATGTATTATGTATTATCTGTAAACATTCTACTGGGAAATCTACCAGAGTGAGTTTGGCCCAAAGGCTGGCCAACCTGCTACTGGATCTTTTTTGTGTAGCACGCCATCTTTTTTTTTTTCTTCCCCCAAGAGAGCTTGAGGGAGCCCAACTTGGAATTACTGAAGCCCAGCACAGAATAAATTATATCTTGCTTGTTAAAAATAAATACCAGGATTGGGGTTTATATATAACGACTCGTTCAGAAACTGAATCAGCAACGTATTGAATTGCAATGAGCTAACTGCCAAACGTTTCTTAATTACTATTACTGGAATTTTGGTTAAAAAATTAAATACATCGAATTTTAGTAACAAAACTCTAAATGAACGTGAAATAATTACACCTTTCATTAAAGGTTTTTCGCCTGTTATTATTTTTATTGATTTGGTTTATTTACGGACGCTCTTTAACCTCTCAGGTCATCATCGTCCCATTCAAACGAGGACGTGAAACGACCGATAAATTTTTATCAGAGTCCTCTTCTTTCAGGCTTGAGGTTCTTTTATGTGCCATAAATCTGGAACCATAGCTTTGCTTCCCTTTCGAAGGCAGCCATATTTATGATTTTTACGCCAGAAAAAAGTAATCGACCCTGGTCGAGAGTGAATCCGTGGTCTTGGATTTATGAGGCAAGTATGTTTACCACTAGACCACCAGGACCGATTTTTTTACACAGAATACTATAAATAATAATAATAATAATAATAATAATAATAATAATAATAATAATAATATGGCTAAAAGACCAGGATATTTTACCGTTAATAAATGAACACACTAAAGCAAATATCATTGATAATTTAACAAAGTACGAAGAACTCGTATAATTTTCACTTTCACTGAAATCTAGAAGAACAAATAATATATAACTTCATGAAATCAATCATATTTGAAAAACACAGCATGAAAAAAAGTTTGGGGGGGATCTGAAAAGGGAACTTATGCTCACTTTAACATCATTAAATAAAGGCGATACATAGATACAAAATGAAATAACTTTTTGAAGACTAATATATATAATTTTTATCCAAAAATGTAATAGTGCAATTGTTCATCTAAATGTGTATTAAAATTAATAGAGATGTCATTTTCATTGTATTTTGCATGCTTTTATGAATTATAAAGTGTTTTGTTGTTAATTGGATACTAATTGAAAAATACCAGTTAAATTGTTTTTACTTTTGTAAATTGTAAGTATTTAACTTAGATGAGCAGCATTAAATAGCATTTGTTTAATACGAGGGTTTGAACTTAAATTGTGGCAACACTGCTGTGGAGACGCTATGCAACGGAATCTAATATTGTAGCTGATAGCCCACGTTGTTTACATACCTATCTTTTCTCAGAGCAAATAGACTCTCCCTTCCCACATCACCTGCATGCGCACCATCGAGAGAAACACAGTCACTTGTGAGCTAGCGGTCTAACGTACTGTTGTCACTATGTTTTCGAAACAGGAACAACGGAACTGGATCAAGATTGAATGTGCCAGAGGTCGTACAGCACGGCAGTGTCATAAAGGTCTTCAAGAGGCTTGCGGGGAATCTGCATTTCCTTACAGAACAGTGGCACGTTGGGTAAAAGCCTTTAAAGATGGTCGGCAAACTGTGGCAGACATTCATCGGACAGGGTCCTACGAGCGCCAGTGAAGAAGTGCATGCTGTTGCCGCGTTATTGGACAGTGATAGACGCCAGACGATTCGTGAGCTCGCCCAAGAAACCGGATTAGTGCATACGACTGTGCTTCACATCCTGAAGGAACGCCTGGTCATGCGAAAAATTGCATCTCAGTGGATTACGCATGATTTGACGGATATGGAGAAATGGTTGCGTTACGACGCTGCTAAGACGCACTTGGAGGGCTATGAGCGCGAAGGAGAGACTTTCTTACGCCGTATCATAACCCTGGATGAGACATCGGCCAAAACGTATGAGCCAAAACTGAAACGCCAATCGAACGAATGGCGTTAGTATGGGTCACCACGAAAGGCAAAAGTTCGTCAGAGCCCCAATACGGTGAAAGTTATGGTTATTCTCATGTACGACTGTGATGGTTACATTCCTCTACGCATTACATTCCTCTATGGCAGACCGTCAATGCTGAGTATTACCGTTCGTTTTTGGAGCACCACCTGCGACCAGCTTTGAGAAAGAAGCGGCAACACTTTCTGCAGAATCCACCCATCATTTTGCATGACAATGCATACAGCGCAAGCTGTGGCTGATTTGTTCGGTCGATGGGGCTGGGAAGTACTGTACCATCCACCATACTCCCCGTACTTAAGTCCTTGTGACTTTGATTTGATTCCGAAGATGAAGGAACCACTTCGTGGCATTCGCCTCAGAAGTGTTCCAGAGATTCGACAGGCAGTAGACCGCTCCATCTGCACCATCAAGAGAACAGGCTCTGCTAAAGTTATACTACGACTTCCACATCGCTGGCAAAGGGTTGTACACAACGCTGGTGACTACATTGAAGACAGTAAAGGTTGCTAACATGTAACTCTTTTGTATCGGTTGTAAATAAATAATTGCCACTATTTAAGTTCCAACCCTCGTACATATTTACAACTTTATTTTCAAAAAACAATTGTTTTTCTATTGCAACTGTGTTTAGAGAGATTTGTAGCATATTGTATTAAAAAATGTTACACAATTTTAAAATGACATCTAATACTTCATGAGAATGTTCATTATTTTCTGTAGTGTTTTATGGGGACATTTCAGAAAGTTGACATGGGGAACACATTGAAATTTGGTCCATCTGAAAGACCTAAACATTACATGTCGAATCAGAAAACATGGATGGCCATAGTCAACATATGACCCCGTTAGTCAATTTCCGATATCCCAGTAACATCTTTCTATAGTTTTTTCCATGCATTAATGCAATAACGTCACAGTTTGTTGATAAGGGTAACACATTCAAAGAAACATGAGCTATGCTCACATGCAAATATGTGCGAGCCATCATGGAAGAAGTGTGAAGTTGTATTGATTTGAAATACAATTTACACATTTTTCTGTGATTCAGGTTAACGTTTGTAAGAAACTGTGAGAAAGTGTATAAGTAAACACTGAAGTATATGTAGGGAACAGCTGGTTTAGATGCGACTGCAGGTTTAAGCAACGCTGTCTGGAGGATGCCGTCATTTGTTTACTGTACTGGTGTACCTTTCATGAAAAGAAAGACGTCTAAAAGAACCTCTAATTTGATGTAAACAACACGATGTGTATAACACGAGACATAATTAACTTCATATGTTAGTTGTTCAACTTCCGTTCCTTAGTATCAGTTTATACGATAATTTCGCTGCTATCATGCTAAAACATAGTAATAAACCTGAAAATAACGTACATTTATTTGGATTGAATACTTCGGTACTTTAGCCGTGCTCGCAGCTGGCCCAATGGGGGCTACTCCGGGAGGAAGGAATGGGATGAGGGAAACACCGGGGTAGCTTGGATCCACGGATGTTGACTGCGAGAATTTGGATCCATAGAGGAATCTGCTTCAAGGAGCAGCTTAGATCGGAAGGCATAACACATGAGCCTTCAAAGTGAGAAAGGGATTAGAAACCATCGGCTTGGGAAATATTTGGACAGCAGGCCAAGATAATAGGAGAGTCGTATGGAGGAAGGTCAAGGACCACCTGAAGGATATAGACAGGCAGCTTACAATCGCGTAATTTGGAGAGAAGATCTCGTTAGAAGTGCAAACGGGGTTAAAATCTGTGTGGGGGATGGAGCAGTACATCAGAACAGAGGTCAGACTCATTAAACAGGAACTCGCGTGGTTTAGGCTTGGAGCATGGCGGCAGATCAGAATCTCAGGTGAAAATGAACTGAGAATTTGCCCTTTATGTGGAGAGGAAGAATCATAGTCGCACATCCTAGCGAACTGTAGCAGCACTGAGGTGTTGAGAAAAAAGTTTCTGCCGCCTTCCTTTATTGACTCTGTCAGAGGACAAGGGGCACGCTGGGGCTCTGCTGGCAGGCAAGGATGAGGAGCAGGCAGGCAAATTCATGTCGAAGTGAAACAGCTCACGTCTGAAAGGGGAAGGGTGGTAGGAACTAAACTGAATTAAAAAAAAATATATGTATGTATATATTGTGTTACTTATATCACTGACAAGGGGGAAGGGATTCCATATTCTGTATGTGTATATGAAGCTATTATTATTATTATTATTATTATTATTATTATTATTATTATTGCGTTAAGGAATGGAGGTATGACGTATTTATTAATTTAAATAGTCTAGTTTTTGTGTATTATGAAAGGCACGTGGACCAGTGGACCCAAGCGAAGATGATAAAGTTGTTAGTATGTATATTAATTTGAATAAATACACTTATTCATTCCATAACATGTTTCCAGATAGAACAGCCCGACACAGATGAAGGTCAAGTTCGAGCCCCTCAACAGATCTTTACAAGAGCAAGCGATCATCACATCGCCCCAACCCACCTCCCCCCCCCCCCTTCGATCTTATAATAGAATCAAAAGGAATGAAATGAAAGGAAAATGAAAGAGCGGAAAATTCATGGAATGTAAATATCCGTCCCAGCATTCGCCTATGTGACCAGGAAAATCCACAGAAAAAACCCAAGTTCAGGATGGCCGACCTAACAGGAATTGAACCCGGTTCTTCCAAATAGGAATCTCAAGGGTTACCGCCTGAGCCAACCTTCATTTATTTAGAGCGATTTTACCAAATGAAAATATATAAACTCGTTAACTAGGGGAGAGTATCCGAAGTTGGACCGTTGCCTAATTTGAACCATCTTTATTTTCACAATAACGAATATTTTAAAGAGTTCTGCTGGTGCTATGTATGTTAGGAACGCTGTGGTGTGTTTGTGGAAGCTGCCTCACCATGAGTAGGATGTCTTATATTAAAATTTCACCGTATCAACCGTAACACTATTTTGACAACAAGTTACAATGTTTCCTGCCAAGAGATTGTACCGCCAGTTCACAGTACATCACACGATGAGTGAGCTGGGCTACATCTTGTAGCTTTATGCTCACTAGAACAGATTTCACTGTATCTATTAGCGTGCTCTTAATTTCAGAAAATTCAACATTTCTGGGCAAATGTGTCATGAATTAATCTCAGACGATACTTCCATGTTTCTATATTTAAAAATACTTGTCTATTTCTTACTTTTAAAATAGAATTTCTTTTTTGAATAGTGTTTAACGCCCGTTTCTACTACTGAGGACCACAGGCGGTGAACACTGATGACGCATGAAATGAAATGGTAACGGATTTATTAAGGAAGGAATTGTTCCAGGCCTAAGTCAGCGGTACCTCCGCGGCGTTTGCCATTTATGATGACTGAAAAAAACCTCAATCAAGGAGGACGGTCCTGGTGGAATTCGAACCGCAGACCTCCCGCTCACGAGTCCGCGCCTTAACGACCCCTCGGCCACCCGTGACGGTTTGAAATACAATATTTGGCGACACCATGGCATCACAGAGCTCATCGGCAAAAGGATTTCTATATGTAATGTAAGGGTAACACAGCAATTGTTAAGAATGTCTGAATATGTTCAACACCCCCATCCCCCCATTTTTTCTGCAAAACACCTAATGTTTTGTAATTTTGTGGATTCAGATATCTATATATAGTATTAAGAATAAATAACTAAATAAATATACGCGTATATATTTTATACGATTCTTAATGTTCATTAGGAATAATTGAAATATCTATGAACTGTAACAATTTAGAGTTTATTTAGTCCCCGAATGACGAAACTTCAAACTTAGATGTCACTCTTAAATCACGTGATGTCACTGCCGCATTTGTTCAGAACCGCATTTTATACAATAATATAAATTCTGCCAACAAAACAGTTTTTTTTTTTTTTTTTTTTTTTTTTAATTTTTGGGTATTATTGAAATAAATTCTTTGAACATTTCGCACGTTATGTAGATGGTGGCGACGTGATTTTGTAGTACAAAGCACTTGCGTATAAGTAATATGAATACATTTTCCATTAGGATGACGGTCATTGTTGTACGCATAGTAAATAAATACATAAATATGTTTACTCAGTTGTTTAGTACTTGAAATTGAGTACTCATCTTTTACACTGCGAAGTGAGCGTCTGTACTCTATATTACTAACTTACAAATGAATAAGAGTTGCTTATGTTTCGATTGTGACCAGTTGTACCAGATTATATTTGACCATATATAATCCATCTGTGATTATATTTGTCCAAATTCTTCCTAGCAAATCTAATTTTTCCCCACAACTTTAAAAAATGACATTAAGATATTTCTGGTTATTTTTTAATTTAAAAAAACTATCACCGAAACTCACCCACCGTTTCCGAAATGTATTGGTAGATTGTGAAACAAAACTAAAGGAGAAGGGATCGGTTACTATTAGGAAAAATACAGTACATGAGTCAAAACGGAAAGAACAATTTGAGTTTTATATATGTTACTGAATATCGAAGAATGTAAAATAAAACCTTATGTTAAAACATAAACAACTATGCTTTCCAGTGCTCTATGATTAATAGTATGAAATAAAAAATGTTAAATACTTCCGGTTATATTACAGACTTGTTGCCAGTGTTATTAATTAGTGAAGTAAATTTTACTGCAGCGTATTGAAACAGAACAGAGCAAAATAAAGTATACCGGATAAAACCCAATACAGTATAGGAATTTAAGAAAATATAAAGGCAGAAATTGGAAGAATTTCGAAAGCGAAGTTGCTGCAAATGAGTGCAAACTTTGGCGTCAGAAATGTCTGATTGCAGGCAGCCATCACTTCGAAAAACGCAAGTTAATACCATTATGAAATAAAACCCAAGCACTGAGCAAAGTTTTGAAAGGATTGCGAGGGGAACCTGTCCTTTGGATAAATCGACTACTGGCATGAACCAGAGCCCACGTTGCTTGCGTTCAACTGCGGGTACAGGCCTGCAATAACTATACAATTAAGCGTTGTTGTAAATCTTTTATTTATTACCACATAATCAGAGCAAGAAGTGATTGCACATTTAATGGACTGTGCACAAGATGACCATAAAGCTATTAGTATATATTATAACGTAATATATGCATTATTGTTTTTAAGCTATAGGTTTTGGCGCATGTTACATGTACATTTATACTCCCAATTCCCCCGCCATGCTTCTACAATTCACTGAAACTGCTGTTCAGCTCTAGATAAAGGGGACAGGAAATCCGGAAAACTAGTAATGGCAACGTCGTACATCGAAATTTAATCAATGTCCCTTATTGAAAGATAATAATGCAAAATGCATACTGGTTGATGATATAAACACGACAGAAGCATGTAACATTAATGGAAAATTGAATACCTACTCCCTCTCCCCCCCATGTTCATAGTATAGAACTACCAAAGAAAGAAAGAAACTACCTCTTGGTAGTACCTGGCCATATAATAATCTCTTTAGGTACATATAAGCTTACTTTAATTAAAATTATCACAAGTAATTGCACGAGAGGGTCTGAGTTTTCCAGGGCGATATTTATTAGGACTATTTCACGAATAAAACAAGAATTTAAATATAATTCCTCTAAACTTGGCTTACAAAATTGTAATACTTTTTACTTAACCTTTTCAAGCAATCTTGCGACGGATGAATGCCGATTGTTAGTAATGACAATAGAGAAGAGCCAAATACGAGTTTGAGATTATTTTATGAATAGAATAAGAATAAAAGTGATACATACTCGTATTTGAAGTTCGCGCACAGAATATTAACACTTTTTTAAATGTTATACTTATGAATATCAATTCTATTCAGAAACCGTGAGACTGAAGTGGACAAAAGTCGACTATTACAATGGCTACCGTTCGATTTTCTAATACCAACTGAGGGAAAAAAAACATAACATACAATGTCTGTATTTTTCTTTGCATTCTCCATTTTTCGTTAAGATTGTCCATTGTCCATACTTTTGTTGCTATCAATATCTCCCCACTGCCTCTAGCAAAAGTGGTCAGTAATACGTGTTCAGGAATTATATAATGGAGGTATAGAGTTGACTACATGACCACAAGACAAATGCACATCGCATGATAAAACGGAATTGATAATTTCACTCCGTAATGGGGCTGTGGTTGGTCAAAATTCAAAATTTTGGTTCGTTTCATTGGTCCATTTTAAGATGACGTCACATGAGTGAAATGGTCTCTGATAATTCAAATTGGTGCTGAAAAATGAAATTGTTTTCAAAGACATTCGCTTAAATACATACAAGCTGTGAAAATGTTTGTGGTTTTATTTTTTATCGTCATCCAAATTCTCTGTTTTGCGGAATTTTATATATTTACTTTTCTAAGATATTAATTTTAGCGCATTATCTTTGAAAAACCGTAATCTGTACTTTGCATTAAGTTGGTTTAATTTAATTACTCTCCATTGGTTTTTGTACAATTTAATTGGAGCTAAAAATGTTTGCCCCAGTAATATGATAAAAGCGAAAATGTTAATGTAACAAACTCCGAAACAACGAAAAATAATTTAATTTCGCAATTACTTTTTTCTCTCTCTCATTGTGTGCGTGATTTTTATGCCACTATGCTGCGTGTCTGTAATAATGTCGTCGGCTTTATAAGTAGCTTTTAAAAACATAATAATAAATAATACGGAGTAAAGAGGAGTGGCTTAAAAAGTTGTAATAAATAATATAAATTAAGGGTAAATGTGTGAATGTAAAGATCAATTTAGTGATTAGCGATTTTTAACCGCGCAATCAAAATAAGAAGAAATAAGAAATAAGTTCATAAAAATAAAGAAAACTTAAATTCATACCAAGCACATAAAAATTATGTGCTTGGTATGAATTTGCAACAAACGAGATACTTTTAGATATTTTTTATACCTACATAGTTTAACAATCTATGAAGATTTCGGAAGGGGGGGGATTTTTCCCGGAAACTTAAAAAACACCCGAAAATTAAAATACGTTTTAAAATGTATTTAGTATGTTTAATCATAAACATATAACTAATTGTCCGTATCGATAACAATTATTTGTAATGTGTAATAAAATTCCATTTGAAACGCAACAATGGGTATTAGTAGAGCGGCAGAACTTTTGTAATGCAATAAGCTTCCATTGTCACAACGAATTTCAATTTCTTGCAGCTATTTTAACGGTTAGTCATTCAACAACTCTGTGGAAGGGTGATGCGGTCTTATCGAAAGAAACATTACCGAAAACAATGTATAAACAACAAACATTTACTTTGTTTCTTTTCTAATAAGACAGCATATTGCCGAAAACTCGTCTATTGAACGAAACGCTAGTTATTTTCGGTTACTCTTCCTTAGTTTTTGAACGAAAAGTGTACTGTTTCTTACCCGTTCTTAAGTCGTCATTCGAAACAAAGCGTAAAAAGTGTAGAACGCGAGATTAACTACTAGCAAAAATGGGACTGGAAGTAAAAATTGGCGAAACTTTGATCGCGATGTGAGCATTATGTGAAACGCATTTAAAAATCAACGAGAGTATTCATTCCTGTACCTTTCACTAAATTTAGAAAAACTAACAGAAACACCGTTAAACTAAAAAAGTACGCCAATCCAGAAAATAACTCTCTCCACTTGAGAGTTTTGTAACTGTTTCTATGGCCCACTCACACTGAAATATAAAGTTAATATATGTTTTATAAGCCCAATCATAACAGTTTATATATCGTAATTAGTAATATCATGTATGTACGAGTAAATATGTATAATACCATATAAAGTTAACATATGCATTGTATGTCAACAAAAGAGATATGTTTTTTTTTTCTTTTTTCTTTTTTTCTATATACGGTAGCTTGGAAAGCCAAGAAGGCCATAAAACTCTTTACAAAGCGAGAATCAACCTGAGTTGAATATGATGTCACTTTTAAAAGGATGCCGTTGGAGAGTTAATAAATCCGGAGCTTTTAAATTCGTTAGGGCTTTGAACTCGACAGGCAGCTTTAAACTAACCAATTCAGCAAACGTTTTTAAACTTTCAAATAATGGCGATTGGTAAGTGTGGCAAGTGAACTTGAACCAGCCAATGGTAAATGTATGTTTGAACTTTTAAAGATAAGCACGAAACTTGCGCGTGCTTGTGTAAACCCCTCTTAGCGTCGTTAAGCCAACGATTACTTGATTCGAATTTAATATATAAGGAGGCGTTTGCTCTGCTGGGATAGGCAATTTTAAGTCAGACACTCAGCTGAGAAGCAGCCTAAGTTTTACACGCGGCAAGGAGCAGTTCCAGGTGTTATATGCGGCGAAACACTGAGTTCCAGACTGTTATTGCAGACTTGCATTTTTTTTTCCAGTTCGTTGCTCGTAATAAATCAGACTTTTATTATGAAGCTCTAAGGACACTCGCTGAATGTGTATGTGCATTCTCATTTCCATTGCTAGTGTAGAAAGGCTATTCAGAAGCATTAATAGAGGACAGGTAAGGATATATTTCAAACGTGTACATAATATGCATATTGAGGGGGATCAGGAACTCACAGAACATTTCATTGATGATGTCATTCACAGATAGGCTGTAAAATATCTTTGAAACATTGATTTTCTGTGAATGTAAGTTATGGCATGCTGTAATATTATTATTTCATTGATTCGCATAATTTCATTCTTAAATATAATTATAACTGTTGCACATACTTTAATTTCATATCAGAGATAATATTAGTACCGGTGTTATTTTATTAGTATTATTAAATTTAAAACCTTTGATATCCCGCCCTCCGAGAAAGCAGCTGAAATCAACGCTGTTAATAATTATTGTTATCATTACAGATAATTGGTGTGACCTTGACCCGACGCATGCTACGCTCTTCTGCAGAAGCAGAACAAAACAATTCTTAATATAAGAACATTTCATGTTAATTAAACAATATCCACCATACTTTTCTGCTATTTGCTAAAACTTAATTTCTATTGCGCTTAATGTTTGCATTAATCTTTATAGGTCTTTTCTACAATCAATCAATAACGGAGATTAGCACAATACATTTTATTAAAACTTGCAACAAGAATCCTATCGTCACATTTATTCTATGCAATAGGTAGCACTCCTGTTCTTGTTAAGTATATTTATGTTGGTAATACTCCAAACAACTGCAAGTGCATAAGGTGAAAAATGATTGGCTATCTCACGATGTGACTGCTTCGTCCAAAAAATGACGTAAACACTGTTTGACCTAAATCGTCATACATATTTTATATAACACAATACACGATAAATTATTACACGTAGTAAGTAACCTATAGTTTCTTCTTTAGCCACCCCACTTAGTACCAATAAGTGCTAATATGTTTGTATATATGCGAGATTTAACATTAGATTTAATGTCTATACATAGGATTAATATATTAAACAACTATACCCACTTTGCTCCCAGTGAAACCATTTATTGCCCTATTTGAATATGCACTATTATTTGCAAAGTATTATCTTTTATCTTAATATATATACACCATATTCTCAACTTTAATTCTGGCTGCAAATAATTTTTTTTCTAAATAATCTCCATTTTACGTATATATTATTGGTTTAACTGTGCATTTTATTCAGTGGTTGATATGCTCAATTAATCAATTGTAATTTTATTTGTGTATATTTTTATATGACATTACTCATTTTATGCTTACATATATGGAGATCCATAAATTTCCGACCGAACCATTTTCTGGGCATGATAAAGACAAAACTATATTTAACTTTTCAATATAGTTACCCTTTATTGCTGCACACTTCTTATATCTTTGAATTAACATTTCAACCCACGCCCCCCAGATTAATCCGAAGTGTTGTCTGCAAATGGGCATAAACAGCATCCATCACTTTTTCGTCACACTTAAATTCCCTTCCTCGAAGGTCCTTCTTGGGTTTTGAGAAGAGGAAATAGTCACTGGGAACTAGATCTGGGCTGTAGGGTAGATGGTCTATCTCCTTGAAGCTACACTTCTTCACAGTTTTCTTTGCAACAAGAGCTGTGTGTACAGGCGCGTTGTCTTGAAGAAGGCGCATACCACCACTCAGCTTTACTCGCATTTTCTCTTTGATGGAAGCACGTAGTCTGTGCAGTAGGCCAGCATAGTACTCTCCGTTTACTGTGGTGTTCCTCTCCTTGAAGTCAACGAAGAGTATTCCTTCACAGTCCCAAAAATTGTGGCCATGATCTTCTTGGTTGACTGAGTGACCTTGGCCTTTTGAGGCGGTGCTTCGCCAGGTTTACGCCACTCAATTGATTCTGTTTTAGAAAAGGGATCATAGTAGAGGACCATAATTTCATCTCCTGTAACAATGGTTTGCAGAACTTCTCTCTCGTTGTCACGGCAGAGCTCCAAAAATGCCTGACAACAGATGACTCGTTGCTGCTTTTGAACTGAGGAAAGAAGTCTAGGCATTCATCTTGCACTAACCTTATTCATGTTTAAATTCTCATGAATAATTCGAAGGACTGTTGTTTTAGAAACACCCAACCTTGCTGGTATTTCTGTAACTTTGAGCCGCCGGTCTTCCACAATTTCCCTTTCCACAAGAGCGATGTTTTCAGTAGTTAGCACCTCCAAAAGCCGACCTGCACACTCTTCGTCTTCAATGCTTTCTCGACACATTCGGAAAAGTTCGTCCAATTCTTTTCCGGTAGAATATGAGGGGGATGTTTCCCCATACACATCGTCCAATCATTGTTTCATTTCATTAGGAGTAAGTCCTCTTTTGTGGAACTTAATAACAGCTCGAAACTCCATTTTGAATATATCACAATGTTCTACAATTAGCCTTCTTTGCAACTATATCTGAACAACTGAACACAGCGGAGCGGAAGTTACAGCTGCAATTATTTACTTAACAGATAAGGTATGAAACCAGGTAAGAGTTTTATGAAGGCGAAAGTCCTTATCGGCGAGGCCGGAAACTTATGGACCTATCGTGGTATGTATTTATTTCGAAGATTTATTGAAAGTTAGCTGTCATTCACTTTTAAGGCTAAGGGAAAATTCACATATCTAGGAACAGAAATAAATTGTTTCACCGTATAAGATACATAAACCATTTAATTAGGATATCCTCCGCGTGACATCAGACAATTTGAGGGAAACGTAAAATTTAAGGCTCCAAAGTTTATAGATTATTTTTCATAACTACACAATATGGAAGAATTGGTAATATGAAATAGCATTAAACATTAATATAGGTATAATAAATTCTTAAGATTGAATATTATAAAAGCAACCAACACTAATTAACAACAAAGAGCTAAAACATCTCCAGGAACAATAAATATTTTAACTGCACTGCAAGAAAAACAAAGTAATAAAATATACTGTGACATGCAGAATATAACAAATATATTTGGATAAATATCAAAATGAACCACAAAAGATGTTAAGCCAGTGTGAACATGAGGTTAAATAGTTTCTGAATTTAAACGTTGGCAAAAGCAGACTGTTTTCATGAGGGGAGTAAATGGACGTTCGGGCGGCAAATATCACGTCACCACTTACACAACAGAAATTCTTAGATTTGTTTTAAGTTTTTAAGTGGCATTCTGGCTTTTCAAGTTAAGATTACCACAAAATAAACCAACAAACAATGAAAGAAACAATACTAACCTTAACTCCAAACAAGCTGTAAACGGATAATGAACAAAAGAAAACTACAGTGACTCCTCGTTTTCGCTCTCATCTTTGCTTACATGTCCTAAATCATCATAAATGGGCTTTATCTCGAAAATGAAGCTCTCATTTTAAATGTCATCTGAAATCAATACAAAATAAGTTTTAAAGTCAGAAATATTTTCATTGTTGACCAGTGTATCGTGTAATGTTCAATTCAATTTTATTATCATTTTCCCTTTTTTAATGCGAAACGAATACTCTTTTTTGCAGTTAGGAAAATGACGTTGATATCAGCAATTTCTCCTGTTCAAACATTGAAAACAAAGAAGAAGTAACGACACATAATATATAAAATACACCTATATTTTGGGTAGGATATTTTAAACTATAAAAATGTCGGTTTTATCAGCTTTAAATGAAATTAATTTAATTTCCTGGTTTTTCACTCATCAGATTTTTAGGGTGTCAGTGACGCCCCAGATCTCGGGAGGTTCGTTGCAATGGAGGCAGTTGACGTTGAAATTAATGGAATAAGACTTTAGCATTATCTAATTAATTTGGCCAGGTGAGATGAAGTGGGGATTGCGTACACTGCGCTCTTGCTTTGCTACAAATCACATGTTCTGACGCCACCTTCGTGTCGTGTTTACACTTGTCACACGTTTACATTAATTTCTCATACAGCTTCACGCCTACCATCCACATCTGCAACTCCCTACTGTAACGCAGTGGTGTACAAAATTTCCCCTCAAAGGGAAATATAAGCTTTAAGCCAAATTTCTTATTTATCAAGGACTACGTTATATATCATTTGTGCCGAATAGATATTTTCTTACGTTTTCCAATTAATTTTAATATTTGCGATTTCAAAATTGGTGCTCATTTTTAAAATGAAATAAAAATTTTATTGTTTGCGTTTGTTTCATGACAGTTAAGTCATCTACAACACATAAAGAAAACCGTTTAATGAACTATTCAGTCTAGCGCTGGGAACAGCAAAGATACTGTAAAAGAAATTGAAAATCACTTTTCCTCGCCACATTCTTTAGTAAAAATGTTGCTCAGATATTTCATCTGAACTTCGCTCAAAACGAAAAAAACCTCAATGTGAAATGGGATGAAGTTCTGGATTCTTAATACCCGCACTACAACATGTGAAGCAAAAATGTATACACACTTTCACAGTAGATATCTATTTAAAATATTTCAAGGTTGGACCGAAAAACTACAGTAATGTGTAGTATGATGTTCTGTAAACAGGTGTGACTCATATACATTATGATAGCGTTGCTACGTGACAGGTAAATCAACAATAACAAATGAATCCAAGATTATCATATGATGTTGTGTAAACATATGGATTCACATTACGTTATGCTAGCGTTGCTGCAACAAAATGGAACCAAGATTATCGTTTGAAAAGCGGAAAGCAATTTTGAAGTTGTAGTGGAAAACCGAGAATGTTGTTGAAGTTCAAAGGCGATGGAGACGTGTGTACAGAACAGAACCACCAACGCTAGTGACAATTGCACGCTTTCGAGACAAATTTGAGACTCATGATACCGTATGCGATGTTCACAATGGCTGATCTGGGAGACCTCACACAGCATCAAGCCCCGCGTCCTCGGCTATGATTTTGGAACGTTTCGAGCACTGCCGCAGAAATCTACAAAGCAATATGCACGTGAGACTGGGCTTAGCAGAATCAGCGTCCGTTCATGTTATTGAAACAGAAAAGTTGAAATTTTTCATCCCCATACTTTTGCATAAGTAACTGTAAAAGTGATTTGTGCTAAGTGATTATTAGATGATTAGTGCTCATCATTTTCTGTTTGTGTGAATTCTGTTTTGCTATGCTAACACAGTTTTTTCTTTGCTTGAAGTGTGCATACAATTTTTGGCACTCTCTCTATAATCGAAAATAACTACAGGAAACAACTCAGAAAAAACTGCTGCTCGTTTTAATTTGATGCCATTCTGGAATTTCTGTTGACAATCTGGTTTTACCTAAAGCTACAGTCATAAGGTTGACAGCTCGGCGTCTGCACAACAATCAAATGAGCTGCTATAGCTCAAGAGAATGGATTACATCTGTAATATGTTTTTGCACATTTTTTACTTATGCTCTTTTATTTTCTGTTGGACTTTCCGACAACTCAGTTGCCTGTATTGGATTGTCAGGACTTTGTGCCCGTTTCGAATCTGGGCATTATGGAGTGACATTTGTGGTGGACAAAAATTGAGATTTCCGTTTTCTTTCTTTTATTTCTTGAAGTACTTTCTTCTCCTCAATTTAATTCCATTAATACTCGTCACTTTTCTTTTTCACCTCTTTATGTTTTTTTTCATCTTATGGCTGGTTGCCATTGCGGCGAAGTTCATGATATCTGTTGACTCTAGTGGACATTTCTGTTCAGTAGAGTGCCAACCATTTATTCTATGGAAAAGAAAAGATGTTTTTCAATGTTGTTAGAAACAAGGTGAATTTCTTTATTTTTAAATTGTGATATGCAACCTTTTGCGTGATTTACAGGGGAGTGTGTAATATCATTTTTATGTGTAATACTTATATATTAAACATATCTCCGCTGTTCTAGTGAAATTTTAAAAAGTTAAATATCTGTTTAAAACATAAACTAACCCTGGATTCTGTGTTTCCATAATTCAACTAAACTTTATTATACACTTTGTCTTAAAGTGTTGTTTCTACTTTTTTGTTCCTTAAGATATTCCAAATATAATACTTAACCCGCATGTAAATTATAATTCATAGCTGTAATAATTTATATTGACACTTTTACTATAATAACATAAGTCATTAGGCTAAGTATAGTTTTTGATTTTATTTTTTAGCAAATGCATTTTAATGTTAAAAATCGTGAACATTTAAAATGCTGGTGCAACTTTTAAATTAACTCCTTTTGTTCTAGATTGTGTTCATTTTTTTTGTAGGTAGCCTACACGTAAAAGGAAATAATTAAAGGGGTAAGAACTACATTTTAAAGTATTGATATTGGTTGACATTCTATTTACAGTGCTGAATTTTTAGTTCTGGCCCCTTAAGGACTCTGGTCTCTATATCCGAGGGGCTTCATCTGAGCGCTTCAATACTTAGTCAACACCGGTCCCCCTCAGGTTTTCGATAACTTTTTTCATTAGAGATAACTGGCGATATGTCCGCGGACAGCTTGCAGATGGAGCTTGTGGTACCTTAGGGTTTACTCACCTGAAAACTATTCAAAGTTCATTGTGACGTGGGATGTACATTTTATTTTATATGTTGTAAACGTTAAGCATAATGAATGGGGGATAACCACTCTCACCAAACGTTTAAGAAACTATATTTTTAGCAATAAGATTTAAATTACAATTTCAAATTCAAAAGCATTTCATATTTGCAATTTGCAACTTGCACATACTGTCCTGTATGTATTTGTTAACAGTGCAACACCCTTCTTCCTCGTTACGTCTGGACAACTTAATTTTGCCAGTAGTAGCTGCTGTCTTGTACTCCTTGAGGCAGTAGATGCGCGTGCTCGAAGCCGTTCCTTATATTGAGGGCTACACCCTTTGGAATAATGTCACCCCTACCACACATTTGTTATCTGCCCTGCACGCGGTTCATATGAAATGTAACAATCAGATCTGTAGACTATTTATTTCGTTTGTTCATTCCTTTGTTATAATTATCGTGATAAGGGGAATCTGATACGCAAGAAACAACTTTTAATAGCGTACTTTCTACTGCTTCCACATTTACTACTCGGGAAAGGTACTGTAGTGCTTTTTAAATAGTCATGCGCACCCTGATTGGCAGTTAACATACTAACATCTCTTTTGTAGCGTGATTCCAATATCTTAGTCCCAAATCAACTGAAATTCTTTCGTTATATAATGAATAGACTAATTTACCTTCTGTAACTTTCTAAGCTTCTGTTTAGCTTTGGTGTAAAATGAGGTATCAAAAATAAAGAGCGAAAGTGAAATCTAAGGATACATTGGAGTACATGAACACAATAAAAACCTTTCATACCTTTTGTGATTACACCTTCGGTTAATTGGGAAAGGAATTGAAAGTTTCAATAGTCTGGCAACATCGCATCGCGATGCCATGATACACACTGGCACTGAATATCAACAAACGGAAAACAAAAGAATTGACAGGACGCGCACATCTCCTGACTCTCCTCTTAATATGACACCGAACCCAAGTGTTCCAACCTCCTCGCTACCTGCAACGTTGCAATTTCTTTGCATTTTTTCTATACTGTCATTTCAAATCAATGCTTTTTTAATGTTAATTCACACGCAACTCGTTCAGTATATTGAAACAAGACAAATTTTTATTAAATACTCATCGATATGACAATTAACAAGGTTTTTATGCACAATAATTATCCAATAAGAGGGTGCTAAACTTATCGGGCATATTGTCTAAGATAACTATAATATGATAGAGTTTTTTGTTATACACTACACAGACTTCTTCACGCCCACTCTGTATATTTGAAATAAAGTTTTGATATTTTCTCTTTATTTATTTTCCCCTCCATTTTCCTGCTTATGCTGAATCTTATCTTCTGTATTTCTTTCCTATGCAGAACTTATTCATTTATTTATTTACATATTAATTATTACTTTTTTATTTTCACTCTTTTCTTCCATTGCGCTCTTTCTTTCTTTTGCCCTGTCCTTGAGCAACATTTTTCTTCAAAAGTTATACAGAGGGTGCCAAAAAATGTATACACACTTCAAGCAAAGAAAAAAACTGTGTTAACATAACATGACTAAAAGCTCACCAACAGAAAACGATGAGCACTAATCATCTTACACTTTTACAGTTACAACAGTTGCTCAAAATTCCCACCATTGGCGTCGATTTACTTCTGAGTACGTTGAACTACTGACTGAGCAAAGTTTGCGAAAGTGTCTTCAGCGATTGCAGCACATGCCGTTTCAGGGCCATCTTCATTTAATGCATGCAAACATCTTGAGATGAAAACTTTCAATTTTTCTTATTTTAATAATACGACATACGCTGGTTCTGCTAATCCCAGTTTCACGTGCACATTGCTTTGTAGATTTCTGCGGTGAGGGCTCAAAACGTTCCAAAACCATAGCCGAGGACGCGGGGCTTGTTGCTGTGCGAGGTTTCCCAGATCTGCCCTTGTGAACATCTCACATGGTGCCATGATTCTCCAATGTGTCTCGAATGCGTGCAATTGCTACTCGCGTTGGCGGTTCTGTTCTGTACACACTTCTCTATTGCCTTTGAGCTTCAACCATTTCTCGGTTTTTCATTACTACTTCAAAATTTCTTTCCGCTGTTCAAACAATAATCTTGGCTCCAGTTTGTTGTAGCAACGCTAGAATAACGTAATGTGAGTCACATTTGCTTATAGACCATCATACTACTCATTACTATTGTTTTTCGTTCCAATTTTGAAATATATTAAAAAGATATCTACTGTGAAAGTGAGTATACATTTTTGGGCACCCTCGGCATGTATTATTGAGGCTCACGATAAGGGTTAAGCAATAGAAACTGAAGCATTAGGTTCTAAAATAGGACTGTCAATCCACAACTGAAAAATCACTGCAGAAAATTGCAGAGTAGAAAGGCAGTACCTCGATATAACCTAAGTAGAGCATTTGGTGATAGATGGAGCGGGCGAGGTGGACCAATGAGGAGGCCTTCACGATACGTTAATTAAGTACGCGCGTGTAATATTTAGTATCTCATTATGTACCAGTTGAGACAGTACGCACACATTTGTCATGTGACTGGCAAATGAAGATGTTTCATAACATCAGATTTCTATTATGATCGTGCAGCGCTCTTGTTATTATATTGCATCTAACCTCCAAATGTTTAATTTGGAATGTAAAAGATAAAGATAGTCTAGTGTATCGTTTAAGGGCAAAGGCCTCCTAACAAGTAGGGAAAGCTCACTTTTTCCTAACATGGTAAGCTATTCCACGCGAGTTGTTCGTATGTTGTTTAAAACAGACTGATTTGTTCTCTGATTACTCCATTTCTCACTGCACTCGTTGCTTTTCGAGAGACTTCTGCTTTTCTCTTCCTCTTGCTATGCAGGTCCAGATTCGAAATAAAGGAGATTTAAAATTATGTTTCAAAATTGCACACAACCCTCATTTTGAACTAAGCATAAGACAAAAAATAAGTATAAAATCCTCTGTAAGGATTACATAACTATTATTAATGGTTATAGAAAACTTCAAAGTAAATTAACATAATTACAGAATTAGCAGTAAGCTAATCACTGCCCCTTATTTTTAAGAATTAATCGCATTGTTCCACTGGTATTATTTCATACATTTTTGTTATCTCATTGGCTTTGGCAGTCTTTAATTGTACCACATAAAAAGTCTGAGATACATTAGTCAGCGAAGTAATAGAAAATCGTAACTTTTTATCCATTGTAGTAAGATATACTTTAACTCAGATGAAAAATAAAATATTTTATAAGATATCGCTGCCTATTTATGCTCATTAACAGTGGTTGATTTTTTAAAATATGATGATAATAATAATAATAATAATAATAATAATAATAATAATAATAATAATAATAATAATAATAATAATAATAATAATAATAATAATAAGGCTTTATAAAATGAAAACACAATTATTTTGAGACTACTACCTAAATATTTTGCCATTAATACCTGCATGGAAGAAAGGAATTTTCTGCCTGAACCAAAAAAAAAAAAAAAATCCAATTAAACTTAGCACCAGAATTTTGCTATGCTCCTAAAGTCTCGTCACTTTCCCATAATATAGTTCAGAATTCACTTATAAATATCACATCTCTTACCCCCTCTTACTTTAATATCGTGAAATTGTTGCAAGTTCCCTTTACTACTCAGTGTGTGTAATATATTACTTTATTTTATTAACGTTTATGAAACAGTAGCATTAAAAATATATGATCTGGAAAATAAATATGACACGTAACATGAAATAAAGGCATATCTTTCTTTCATGACTATAGCAAGCAATAACTTTTCTCCACATCATCCAAGCTATGATTGAAAGATCAATCTATACTGATAACAAATGAATCACTTAAATATCTCCATTTGTTATTTAACGATTCTATTTACACCCTCCACAAAACCAATAATTGTGGTTGCTATTTCTGTTAAAGCTTTATCCAAGGCCGGCAGCAGTAAATCTTCTCATCTCTATAATTTCTTTCTTATTTCCTTTCAAATTTCTCATAAAATAGTTTCAAAATTTAATTGCGTTTTACTACATTTGGATTTTTCAGAAGAAAACTACCTACACAAGAGTTACCCCATACCTCTATTTGTTTTCAGTTACATTATTATGCTGGGCAACTAGATTAACAAAATCAACTTTTTCTGCAGCCTCAAAAATATTAATATTTTCAAAAGTTTTTTTATAAAAATTTATTCTTGATATTTGAACTATTACAATTAAATTATATATTTAATACTTCGTGAGTTTGATATTTGGTTTTTAACAAGGCATTTTTACTTTTAAAGCAGGAATATATGAATAGATATTTTCCACTTTAAGCGCTATTTCCCGAAAACAGCAATTTCTCACACATTTGTTCCATTTTTCTCAGCTCCTATAACATCTAGAAGAATAAAAATTTTACCATATGTACAGATAATTTTAACAGAAGGATTTTTAATACCCTGATTTTTTTCAAAAATAAAAATAGGAAAATTTACAAGTACCTGTGATTATATAAGTTATATCTAAAAATCTTCCAACACTTATTAAAACAGGTTCTGTTAAAAGATTTAGCCAAGCAACAATTAATATTGAGTAATATTTAAACTTCCTATGCGTAATAGTCAGTAATTCATTAAACGATCCCCTTGTTATCACAATGTATTAATGTATTTAATAAGGCTTGGTGAAACTGAAAAACCAGTGTGACAAATGAGCATAATAAAATGTGACTTGATGAATGTGCATTAATTTGTTTTGAACAAAGCGAGATGACTCAGATGACATACACTTTTTGTGTGTCAATCTAGTTGTCAATAAATTTGGCTGTGTTCGGGGTAAATTTCATGGCTTTTTGGTGTTAAAATATTTTTGCAATGAATTTAGATAAAAGTCTGCCATGCATGAGCTGCGTAAACTAAGCCAATTCCTCAACAAGTTGAATTTGTGAAGGTTATTACAGAACACCAGAGCACAGAATACAGTAAAACATAACTAATGCTTACTGAAGATATACGCAACAAATTTATATTTTGTGTATATGAGTTATTATCTTAGGTAGTAATATATGATTGATGAGTATATTTTATTATTAATAATGAGTGTAGTTTTAATTATTTTTGTTATGACAAGAGTGGTTTTTTTACTTTAACATATTATTTAATAAAATACATAACTTTCAAGGCTAACCGTATATATTTTCCCCTTATCATTATTATTTTATTTACTTCTTATATTGTTTGCTTAACGTTTCCTTGTACACTTAGCTGTATAATAAATAAATGATATGTGATCAACCTTTATGCTAAATAGCTAATTTTAAACCTACAATTGTTTGTTTTTGTGTATTCCGAAACTCTTGTGTTACCTTCGCCTCATTTATTGTACACTTTACACTACCAAGGTTGATAAATTATATATGGTGGGGGGGGGGGTGTTCTCAGTCTGACCAAGAAAACATAAACTTTAAGAGATTTTTTCAACATACTCCAACATAAATGAAGGAATTGGCCATTAACTTTCAAACTTTTAATATCCACAGCAATACAAGCTTTATCCATCTGTGAAAAATAAGTGTCTGTCTTAGCTTCAACCTTATCATTTGATGTGATTCTTCGTCCATCCAACATTTCTTCTGGCTTGGAAAGAAAACTTTTAGTTTTTAAAGGTTTCTTTGGACTTCGTTCTAGCCTTCTCCAAGTTCAAGTTTCTCCTCGGCGGATTACGTTTTGTTTCTTATGGCGAACAGATCCCATTTCCCTATTCTGTTCACTATGCAGAGACACCAAGGACTTTTCTTATAAATTGCCGTCTCATTGTTCTGCAAGAGTTTGTTTTCATACAAATCATATGTGAAAACTCTGTGTTCTAAAGTGTACTGACTTTATGTTGTTATAACAGTACTAACACACAACTAAAACGAAAAACACTTCGTTCCATGACAATCACCTTAAGAACTTCCAAACGTCACAAAGACAACTTTCCAACTGCGTATGACGGGACACTGAAGATCAGAAGGACCGGTTAGCAGCGCGTGCTTCTCTGCTGCTGCAGGTCGCACTCTGGCGGATGAACTGCCATCTGAAAGCATTGTAGAAGATATCTACAAGGAAACTGAAGAAGCGAATCATTTTATCTAAAAGCTAAACGATTTACAACTTTCGTGATTGTAGTTTTTTTTTTTTTCCAGAACAAATATCAAAATGTACAAGATAAAAATTAATATGGCCAACATACCGATTGCATCCAAGATCAATTTTTTTTTCATATGTTCCTCAAGGGAAACAGAATGAGTTTAATATATTTGGTTTCTTTGGAAAATAACTGAGAGCAATGAAGTAAACCCATTTTAGATATAGCGTTAAAGAAGCTGCTCTAAAATCCGGAGATGCTCTTCCAGACAAATTTTGAAAGCGTTTCCACAGTCACAATAGACGGGAAAGTAAAAGTGGAACAATTATTTATTGCTATTTGTAAAATTTTTGCCTCTCACCAAGTAGAGGCAAAATTAGAACTCTTAAAAAAAGTAAAAAGAGTCATAGAGTTAGTGTCTATGAATATCTACAGTCCTTTAGGTCTATAGTATTTATATAGAAACGGATGAAGTAATACCAATCACCAAGTAAGGTAGAAAATTTACAGCTTCGGCTAAGTCTGCAATGTTATAAAATAAGAAACTCAATTATTTGACTAAAATTTCTGAACGGAGAGGATAATTTATATTACTGCAGAGCTTGAGGATAAAGCCTGAGAGGCGAGCAGTCCCAAAAGTAATTATCTAGAAGTAAAATTAAAACTGAACGCGCAACGATTGCTAATGCCGAAATGGCAACCCTGAAGTAAAACTTGTGCTGGGGAAGCAGCAGAGACGAAGCGGAGCTAAGCTGCACTATCGGGGAATCGATCCCGTAGCCCCCGGGGCAAAGGGTCGTATCGTATTCCAGGGTTCTCTGTAGAAAAACCGATTTTTTCCTCTTACTATGACCGATGTCTAGAACGAAATCCTCCAACTTTCAAACTTTAAGAGCAGATAAAATTTGCGGTGTTTGCAATCCAACAATTTTTTAAAATAAAGATAATTTATTCTTCTTGTTCTATTCCCTCCATTATCATGCTTGGGCTCTCAGCAAATAAGAGAGGCAAAAATGCGCTAATTATATGAAAAAGTAAAATTTAGACAATGTTAGTAAAAGACAATATAGGGGAATATTAATAGGAAAGAACTCAAATACAAATATATGTTAAACATATTCAGATATTAAAGAAAATAACATGGAGGAAAGCATTTCTTTTTAATTTTATGTCTATCATTATGAATATGTAAAACATGACATATATCTGCTTCTCCTCTCTGTGTAACAAACAGTGCAATAAATATCATATTGTAGTATTGTATTTTTCACAATTTTGTTGAAAGCTGGAAAATATTACTTCACTGTCTAACGGTCTAATTACACCATAACCATTATTAGATTGTTTTGTCTAAATTTCACTTTTACATTTAATTAACATTAATGTTAATTTTGATCTAGATTTGATTTTTGTTTTATATCTACATAGGCCAGAACAATTTAAAATAAATTAGATTCCTCATTTAATTTTTTTCGAAATGGGAGCGAGTAAATATGCATAAACTTTTGCATAAATCAGGCTGTAAATTGTGAGTGTACAGCATGAATGAGAGAATTACGATATTAGCAACGTGTTTTAAATTGTTTACATTTGTCCCTCTGTTTTTTTTTTTTTTTTTGGTGATATTTAAATTTCAAGAGTTGGTAACAACTAAAAGCAAAGCAAATAAAGTAAGTTAAATTTAACAAAAAAAAAAAAAAAAAAAAAAAAAGCATTACTTTCCAAGCTACTGGGGCTATCTTTGCCTTCTTATGAATGAAACAGTCACTATATTTCCACTGTTTGCAGTGGTGTTTTGCTTAGTGGCTGTGTCAGGTTTTATTATCATTTATAAATACTGCACAAATTCAGATGGACCAGCCCCAAACAACCCCAGATTTCGTTCGGACTTCATGTGCCTCCTTAACGTTTGGTCGTTGATAAGAATTTATGGAAATCAACGCGCATTATTTTTCGTTTACAAATTGTCATGAATAATTCGTTCACCAATGATTTCTACATCTGCAGTTCTTTGTTCACATTTTCTTTGGCCACGCCTCAGCAAATTTCACCCACATTCTATTTCTCTAATGTTTTCATGTGGATGTGGTTGGAATATATATATATATATATATATATATATATATATATATATATATAAATTAACACTAAAATAAAAGTAGATAAAGATAAAACACAGAGAAAGAGTCACACTTGAAACTGCTATATTTCGAACTACTGCGAGTTCTTCAATGGCAAGAAGCTAGCTTTTTGCCATTGAAGAACTCGCAGTAGTTCGAAATATAGCAGTTTCAAGTGTGACTCTTTCTCTGTGTTTTATCTTTATCTACTTTTATTTTAGTGTTAATTTGTTACATTGTTAATAGTGTTTCTTTATTTTTATGTTTCATTTATATATATATATATATATATATATACTAAAATAAAAGTAGATAAAGATAACACAGAGAAAGAGTCACACTTGAAACTGCTATACTTCGAACTACTGCGAGTTCTTCAATGAAGTTCTTCAATGAAGAACTCGCAGTAGTTCGAAGTATAGCAGTTTCAAGTGTGACTCTTTCTCTGTGTTATCTTTATCTACTTTTATTTTAGTGTTAATTTGTTACATTGTTAATAGTGTTTCTTTATTTTTATGTTTCATATATATATATATATATATATATATATATATATATATATATATATATATATATATTATGCAGATACTTGATCACTGCTATTGAGTTTTTGCTTTTCCATTTACCTGTATTACACGTATTTAACATTCTAGCTCTGAAAAATAATACAGGAATAAATCTAATAATGAAACTGGCAGACATGTGCATGAAGATGTGCAGTTTTTTTTGGAACGACTGTTTGTTGTTGTTTTTTTTTTTTTAAACTTAAGAACGCTATTTAATACCTCAGGCCATGAGCATCCAAATCAGGGCGTGAAACGGTCGACAAATTTTGCTCAGAGACCTCTTTTTTTCAGGCCTGAGGTTCTTTATCGTGTCATAAATGTACGACACGGGACCCACGGCTTTACTTCCCTTCCGAAGGAAGGCATACTTAGAATTTATATGTCCGAAAAAAAAATCCATCAGTGCTAGGCGGCATCGAACACGCGATCTTGGGTTTAGGAGGCAAGTATGGTTACCACAGCACCAACAGGACCGATGAACGCATGTATGCAATATAAACATTTAAACAGAGTAATTTCTCATACAGGACTTGCGTTTCAAAACTTGGCATCTTAAAGGTATATTTGAAATAAAATTAATTTGTTAAACCCTTCTCCCCAAAAAGAATGTCAAATTAGATACTGGAGGAAGCTTAAAACCAACACATATTAAAATTTAGGTTTCACTTCCTAACTCTTAGCTACTTCCACTTTGATATTTCAATCACACCCCTACCTAATGATACTTAAAATTTGTAATGGTGTATAGGTATTTGCCATTCGACTTCCTCTCTAATCTTTCACTTGTTACTTCCTTCTCTTGCTGCTAGATAGTGCCATGATTTCCTATTCCTTTTCTTTGTTGTTCTACTGAATGTATATATGTATAACTGCTTGTGGGCTTGCTCGAGGCTACCGACTGTCTGGGTGGAAATTCGTGTATTATCTTTCTGCGACGATATCCTGTAGCAAGGCTTACCCGTAAAATTCTTTGAAATTTGGTAAATTTCAAGCCTGGCTTATTTTCTATGAAGAGAGGAATGAACCTGGGTAACTAATTAATTATTTAATGTATGTATAATTTTCTTTGCATACTGCTTGTCGGTTTATATTTGACTTTTAACCTGGTTTGCTGTATTTATATTCCATATTAGAGCTATATTCTTTACAAATTCTTGATTTATATGGGGAAGATTTAAGAGAATTTTGTATCTCAAACACTCTTTGTGAAGGCAAACTATTTTGAGTTGTTTATATCACAGTAATGAACATAAAATTAAGTAAATGCTTCATTCATTTTAATTTAAATGAGGAATATATAATAACGTGCATATTTTGAAATAATGAATATGTTATTCATTGAAAAAGTTCAAGCTTATTAATATTCCATTAAATTATTATAAAACTGCTGGCAAATAAAATTGCAACCCATTGTGCGGATTCATAATAGCCTTGTAAAATGTCTGTCTTCTCATTCGGTTATCTAACGGCATCATTGGGGTCCTTCACGTTTGTGTGTTTGTCCTACCTCGATCCACTGATCTCGTATTGGTTTCGTGTTTTATGCATTTCGTCCAACACGAGCACCCCTTTCTCGGAATGACATCCCGCATAGGTATGCCACAATTCACCTTTGATCAAATTCAAGCACTTGCTGATATTGTCATATTTTCGTCGAATCATATTCGTTCCTTCTGAGAAGATGTGGAGTCGGTTAACGCGTCTCTTATGGACGTTGCAATTTTAATGACCAGCAGTGTACTTTGTTGCAAACTGTATTAACATTTTAAATATTATATTTAGCACTTCAATTTGCCTGCCATACTTAATATTTCAAATCAACTATACACAGCCTGTGCCCCTTGCCCAGTTCCTTCCCTACCGCTTCTCGTATGCATTCGTGGAAAATTTAAAAATGATTCAGCTGTTAAAACATATTTTATTTTCTGTCTTTGCTTTGCTACTTGGATTCATTGAATTTGGACAGGATAAAACTACAAAAATTATTGAGTGATTAATGCAGCAGCAATATTTTTATAATGCATTGTTTCAAGGCGGTGTATACCCTTCAAGAGAATTAAGTAGGAATATCGACTGTATTACTGCAATACTAATAATTTTCAATACTTTTTATTCACTCTACAACTTGTTAATTTATTTTTTATTCTGTCCAAATTCAAACAGCAATAACAACAATCCATATGGTCAGGCAAGGATAGAAAAAAAAAGAAATAACAATAAGTGCTCTTATTAAATTTTATCCCTTGGTGTTTTTTTGTTTAGTTTTACATATAAGTTGCTCAGACTGGCTTGTTTTGAAATGGAAACTCTGTGTTTCTTCTAGTCAGACTTTCTTACAAAGTTTTAACGTTTAGGAATATTGTTTACGTTTGAATAATGCCATATATTAAATTAAGATTAATACTTGTTCAATAAAATAAAGAAATAACATACAATGCAAACTCAAAAATTAAGGAAATGCAATCCTTAAAGGCGAAAAACTAAACACGAAGGTGACTACGGAAGTTAGAGACATTCCTAGAACTGTAGAACTCTGCTATAAAGTGCATATCAAGTACCGAGAATAAAAGAAGAGAATAATATAAAATCGTTAAGTGCAGAAGTGAATCAGACTGTGCAGTTCTGAAACTACTTCACTCCCACCCTGCAGGGCAGTCTCAGGCGGTTTCCTCAGAAACCATTAAGTCCTTTCCCACAAACGATCGAACCTTCACCGCCGCTAGAACGTCTCTTGTACATGCCACAGGCTTTCTAAAATATGCATGAAGGCGTAGCAAGGATTATGAAGCTTTAGTACTTGTGTAGTTACGACAGGACCGCTTAAATAATAGCAAAGGAAATTAATAAAACATAACATGACAATCAACCAGAAAGCCTCTTATCATTTCGTAAGTTTTTCAAGAGATGTAGCATTGCAGAGGAAATATGTGAAAATAATTAACCTATAAATTCAAAAAAGAAATAGGATTTTCATTGTCAAATCATTGGATCATCAATCTCTTTGATAGGTTGATGAATTATTGTTATAACAGTAGGCTAAGATCATACAAATTGTCCTTTGCGTTAAACAATTGTTCAAAGATTTTGTGTTGAAATAATGTAGCTTTATTTAAGGGCTTTTCTGTATAACATGAATATTTATATGTAAATAGATTTTCTTGCACTAATTTTGATCTTTATAAAAACGTTGAACTCAAGGAATTTGATTGTATATGATATTCCAGTTTGTGCTACATATAAATAAGTAGTAGCTTTTCACTATAGTCGCTTGAAAATGAAACAATTCCGCTCTGAATGGTTACTGTTATACTTTTTTTTTTTTGATTCACAGAGAATATCACGGTATATTTTCCTCAGAAGCACAAAATCAGAAAGAAAAAAAACAGGGCCATCAACAATACATTAGCAGAAATGTATTATTGTTCATCACAACATCACCTCATAAACCGGTAGTAGCAAAGATATTAATCACAAGTCATTTTCACCTAATTTGTCTTTATCTGCTACCTGTTCCAACAACTCAAGCAGTTTATGATGACTAACTCTTATGTCAGTGGTGAGTCACTTCGACCTTGACAAGACTCATTACGAAGAACGCAACACCCTTCAGCAAAATTGGAAAAAAAAAAATGTAAACCTCAAGAGGATTGTAGACAGGCAATGAGTGAAACATCCTATTCGTCTAATCGGACAAATTTTGCATGCAATATACAGAGGGTGCCAAAGAAATGTATACACATTTCAAGCAAAGAAAAAATTGTGTTAGCATAACAAAACTGAATTCACACAAACAGAAAATGATGAGCACTAACCATCTTAAACTTTTACACATAAACAGTTGCTCAAAATGCCCACCATCGGCGTCGATACACTTATGAATATGTTGAACTACTGACTGAGCTTATGTTTGCGAAAGTGTCCTCAGCGATTGCAGCACATGCCGTTTCAATTTCTTCCCGAAGTGCTGCCAGTGTAGCTGGTACAACATCCTTAAGAGTTCCCACTAGGTAGAAGTCCAACGGAGTTAGATCCGGAGAACGCGGTGGAAACTCAATCGAAAACTCTTCGTTTTATCCAGTGCCTTGGATAGTGCCTAGGATTCAGTACGAGGGTCATGTTGCTGTGCGAGGTCTCCCAGATCTGCCGTTGTGAGCATCGCATACGGTAACACGAGTCTCAAATTTGTCTCGAATGCATGCAATTGTTACTCGTGTTGGCCGTTCTGTTCTGTTCTGTTCACGCGTCTCCATTGCCTTTGAACTTCAACAACATTCTCGGTTTTCCAATACCACTTCAAAATTGCTTTCCGCTGTTCAAACGATAATCTTGGCTCCATTTTGTTGTAGCAACATTAGCATAAAGTAAGGTGAGTCAAATCTGTTTACAGGACATCATACAATAATCTTGGATTCATTTGTTCATTGTTGATTTTTCTGTCACGTAGCAACGCTATCATAATGTATATGAGTCACATCTGTTTACAGAACATCATACTACACATTACTGCTGTTTTTCTGTCCAACTTTGAAATATATTAAATAGACATCTACTGTGAAAGTGTGTATACATTTTTTGGCACCCTCGGTAGTATGTATGAAACCAATAATTAATGAGAATTACAGATTATAGATGTCATCTGCGTATCAGGAGGTTCCCAAAGCAATATATCTGACAATCAAAATCATAACAATATCAAGAATATATATATTATGTACAGAAGATTTTGATTACTGAATATTACATCACCACTTCTATTCCGAATAGAAATAAAATATTTTAGTAATAATCATGCATGCTTTACAGTGAAATTACGTGCTTTTATTCAGTTCTATTATCTCTTCATCAGTTATAAATAAATTTCACACCATCAGTATCCCTAAGTTTTATTACGGTATTTATACACGTCTGCATACACACAGAGAGTTATTTTGGCCTGGGTCCGCATCTGAGCGCAGCGCGCATTGGGTCAAGGTCACATTATAACAGTTCTCGCCTAGATAGCTGCACGTAGGTCGACAAATTGCTGTAAATTCTTCTGTGGGGTATTGTGTTGAAATTTTACCCTGTAACAGAGGAAATGTCCAATGGGTTTTTTGCATTTTTTTTAGAATTGAAGAATTGGGCTAAAAACTTTAGGGGTGCGGGTAAATCCCGCGATTTACTTATTTTGTCCCGTTGTTTGATATTATGTTGGTAGATTGTCTTGTTGTTAAAATGTTTTATTTATTTTATTTTATTGATTAATTCAATAGTTGTTTTGTCATGTTTACAGGGATAAACGCCATACGCAGAGAAACTTAAAGAAAATACCAGGACAAAAATTGGAAGAAGTGCTGTAGTTAGTGAATGAAAATTTAATTAAAAGATAGAAACGTGTGACTGCAGACGAATTTTAGTTTACCTATCTTCCATAACACAATTAGTGTTACTTAATAAAACAAAGTTTATAATGTATGCATTTCTATTATTGATCAAAGTTAAGCGGGTAGATATGCGAAGGAACGGATCCGGCGATTGGCGTGATCTTGGAACTGCGTGACTTACGTTAAGCTGCAGATGCAGGCAAAAATAATTATCTATACCATTATTTTTTTGTACGGACTTGTTCGTTATTTATCTATCATTATATTGGAACATAGCAACAGTTATGGTAGGAGAGAAATTACCTTTTGATTGACGTTTCTGTTGCCAGATCCCGTTACTCTTGTCACTCTCCAGCGGCTGCACTCCAAGAACATCATCTTCTTCTTCCTGCTCCTCTCGAGGTCAATTCCATTTCCAATTTATTATGTCCATTATCACTGTCAATGAAGTCACTGGAGCCACCCAAGTTTATTATAAAATGTTCTACTATTTCTTCTAGAATGCCTTCTTTCCACGCATTCTCTTGAAAACGCGTTGCTACAGCGTACTTTCCATTGACTGTTAACTGTTGCAACGCCGATGATATTAATGTGTTTTTGTTACCTGATTGCTCAGTGATAACACGGTCCTCTCGCTAGCCGAGTTGCCGGCATAAACACTTCCCAAGTGTCAGAAACAAAGTAATTTCTCGCCAACTATAGGAATTACAACCCATTTCTCTCTTGGATGAAGTCACGCTAAGGACTGATAACGATTGTATACAGTAATGGATGTGTTTGCCGATGCAAACTATTTAGGAGAAGAATCTGCTAGCACGCTGAGACACTATAAAAGGTTTTCAATCTCCATTTTTGTATTACCGATATTAGTATAATTATATGTATTATAGATCTTATTATAAACAATTTGTACAGCTTATGTCTGCATAGCAATAGCTAAGGGATTTTGCGTATTTCCTGAATATTAGAACAGTTTGTTTACAAAGTTTTTAGACATAAACCAGGAAGTATAGTGTTTTGGGAACGGCACAAAAAGAACCAGATGGTTCGTACATCTTTTGTATATATTTTGAAAGAAACTTTGTATAAGAAGGGTCATCACTAAGAATTTGCAGAACCTTAGGGGTGTAGTAACTTGTAACCAGCATTACGGAACGAAAACCCAGGAGAAAAATGGAAGGAATAAAAGTTAAAAAAAAAGGCAGTTCACCGGAGAGAGGGCGTAGAAAGACGCAAACGGTTAACGGGGAACCACATCGAAAATAGTGGTACAAAAAGAAAAACGGTGGAATGGTAAAAGATTTGTACAGTTACAGTGCTGTGATAGACGAGAATCCATGGGGTTAGTTGCCAACACTCATTAATATTCTCAGAACTTAAAGGCGACCCTTGAAAGATAAATAAATCGTCTTATAGTAAGCCTCACGATTCGTATTCGACTTTTGCATAATTCCCAGTCCTCTCCCATTGGCCTAAGAGGGTCATAAAATTCCAGCAATCCACCGACACTAGTTAGGCATGGCGATATTCGATCGGCAGCAGGAGAAAAGGAAATCGACATCAATCTGTCAACAATCAATTGAATCAACATACTCGTCCTCACACTTATCACATTAGACTATCAAATACGATCGCAATGCCCAGAATTTAAGGGGGAGTGTTGAAAAGCAAGCATATTTTGCGGAATGCCAAATGAGATGAGTCAATTTTAAAGTCTAGAGCAATCACAACAAATTGTAAATAATATTGATGTTAAAATTTAATCACATTACTAGAAATGAGAGACGCATCATAAAGGGTTTATACTGCTACAATTATATACGTAAGTTACTCCAGGTTTTGTCCTTCAACAGATAAAAATGTGAATTGATATACTTAGCTAAATGTGTATGTGTGAAGGCAATAGCAGCAGGTTTATCATGTAAATCAGTATATAAAATGAAACTGTTACTTAACGGTATTGTTCAGGCTGATCGCTTAAGGACTAATGAAGTCTCACCCACAAAAATAATTGGAAAATTGGTAAACCTATCTTACGTTTCTAGTTGCGAATGATACCAGAAACGCAACTTACAACAATATTTAATTTCCTTGATAGTTGTCGGTCCTGGTGGTGTAGTGGTAACCACATTTGCCTCTAAACCCAAGGTCGTGGGTTCGAACCCGGCCAGGACCGATGGATTTTTTTCGGGCGTAAAAATCGTAAGTATGGCTTCCTTCGGAAGCGAAGCAAAGCTGTGGGTCCCGTGTCGTACATTTACAGCACGATAAAGAACCTCAAGTCTGAAAAAAGAGACCTCTGAGCAAAATTTGTCGGCCGTTTCAGGCCCTAAATTGAATGGGACGCTGATGACCTGAGACGCTAAAGAGCGTCCTTAAATAAACAAGAATCAATCCTTGAGAGTTCCACTTCATTACTTTTTCATATCCTGGCGATCAACACACTTCTACCTACACGAGAGCAGTTCTTTAATACCGTTACAGTAGAATTTTTCAATGCGCAACCATTTCTCACTAATGTTTTCAATCATCAAAATCAACGAAGCCCTCTAAAGTAGTGTTCCCTAAGCTTTGGAAACATGTTTCATGTCAGGAGGCACTTGCCATACACAATGTTTTCAATACGCCATATTCGCTATTGTCGCCTGCATTCGCTCCCGTGATGTGGCACATTTGATTGAAAACTGCCTGGATTATACGAGGATTCTCTCAAATCAGTTCATCAAAACTTTTCTGATGAGCTTCCACTCCCTTCTGTCACACAAGTTGAGAGTTGCTTCACTTAGCAAGAGCAGTGAGCAGCCTAACGTCATACCTTATTGACGTGTACACATTTATACTCCGATGAATGCCAATTAAGGTACATTTTCTGGGACTGGAAGTATGTACAACAGAGAAGCAGGAAAGTCTATCGAGTACAGTGCATGATTGCTAAAAATCCACTATGTGCTTAGAACGTAACAAAAAATAGCAGTCACTATTTTTCAGCATACATTACGATTTTCCCGTGCGCTGCTGCGGCGGGGGCGACGACAACGTGAATGGGCCGCGTAGTCTGTAGTCACAACCATACTGCAATATGAGTCTAAGGCGCAGAGTCGTGAGCGGGAGGTCTGGGGTTCGATTCCCGCTAGGACGTTCCTCCCTGTGGTTTTTTTTTTCAAGGTTTTCCTCAGTTCCCATAAATGGAAAATGCCTGGAAGGTACCCTAAACTTAGGTCTGCAACATTTCCTTCCCAATATATAATTTCATCTCATGTATCATCAGTGTCCACCGCCTGTGGTACCTCAGTAGCTAAAACGGGTGTTCAAAATTTAAAAAAAAAAAAAAAAAAAAAAAACACGAGGCTGCACTACAACTTCAATACTAGAACACTACTACTAATAATAGTTACAACAATAATAATAATAATAATAATAATAATACTAATAATAATATAAAACACTTAAAACATTTGTCACTCAAAGATATTTTGGAACACTTTTCCTTAATTTTGCCAACAATTCGGGCTTTTACTAACGACATTATTCATTATTTTTCTTAATTCCATTGGGGAAATTGAATTTATTTCTTCACGGATGCTGTTCAGTTCCTCTAAGTGTGAGGATTTGTCCTATACACTTTATCTTTTACTGAACCCCAGAGATAATAGTCACAGGGGGTTGGATAGAGGGAGTGGGAGAGCTAAATATTCTTACTGACAATTTTGTTGTCAAATACTTCTTCAATTGCTCACGAAAAAAAAAAAAAACTCAATGTAGCTATAATTTATAAAACAGTTGGTACAGTTGACTTCTCCTTTCAAAAACACAATGTTTCTTATAGAGCTTTTTTATTAACAGTGTTTCCACTCGTCCAGATGTCACTGTTGTCCAGTGTCCAGATATGAAGCTAAAAATATCTACACTTTTTCAGATTTTGAGTTAAGTATTATTTGAAAAAACGGGGTAAATTACTTGAAAGTTCAAATTTTGTGATATTTGGATGATGACACGATTTCATAAAGTAATTCATGAATTTTTTGAGCATATTCATCTGGGACGATGACGCTCAGTCCATTGATATGTACAGTTACAAATATCTGAGAATGTTTCTACCTTCCGACGGGACTACTGCTACTTGATGGGAAAATGCTGTTTATTCTTTCTAGTTACTATATTAAGAGCAAATATTTAATGTTTGGGAGCTACTTTTGAAATACAGCTTCAAAACCGTACCAGCATCAGATAAGGTTAAAGTATATTTAAGTTTTTTAGTAATAATTTACCTTCCGCTGTCCGCTAACAAATATATAGTAATATTTATATTTTCCCAAACATTTTAATTTAAAGGTAGCAACCTTATTTATTAAATTTCACTTTTTCTGCCTTAATCATTATTAAAAGCCTATAATGTTCCAAAATTCGCCTTATCCAACACTTTCAATTTTGCTAAGAGCGCCGTATCAGACCATATCTTTAGGAGTTAAAACCGATCTGATCCATGACACTCTTGTAAGTAGTTCTACTGTATTTTTTATAAAATTGGCCATATCCATGGCAATCATTCTACTTTAGTTTTAATATTCGCATTAAAATGATCTTATAAACAATCTAAAGCTTTACCTTTAAAACTGGACATTATTGTAAAAATTTTCCACTTCTCAACCATTATTATGAAGCAATATTAATGAAATGCCGTCCCCAAAAATATTATAAAATGTTAGCATAATCAATTACATATGTTATAGACAGTATTACAATTAGTGTGTGCAATTTATGTGTATTCATGTTAATAGTTAAGTTATTTGTGTGTTGTGTATTTGTTATTGTGTATTTCATGGGTAGTAAGAAGAAAAAATCTGGCGGACCAAAACTTTTTTTTTGAGTAGTGTTTAACGCCCGTTTTTACTACTGAGGCACCACAGGCGGTGGACACTGATGATGCATGAGATGAAATGATAAATTAGGAAAGGATTTTTTTTAAGGAAGGAAGCGTTCCAGGCCTAAGTTTAGGTACCTCCCCGGCATTTGCCAGTTATGAAGACTGAGGAAAACCTGAAAAAAACCCCAGCCAGGGAGGACGGTCCTGGCGGGATTCGAACCGCAGACCTCCCGCTCACGAGTTCGTGCCTTAACGACCTCGGCCACCCGTGGCGGTACAAAAACTTTAGAAGTAAGCCAGAATAAGTAGATAGAAAATGTGTTAGGCTGGACAATGAACAATTGGCCAGTTATCCCTTTGTGTTTTGTTCCAAGATTCTTTTGTGTTAAAAAAAAAAGGGTCGCCCCTTAGGTTTCTGGAAAAACTGAGCTTTGTTAGACTCCGAAGGCAAACATAAAATAGAATAGACAAAATAATCAAATCCTGAGGGTGAAATAAACCAGATATCCCGACTTGTTGGAACCAAAGGGGAGAAAAGGGAAGCAATGCTTAAATATAAGGCCTATGAAAGCTCCAATCGGGAATCTTAGAATATGTATATGCACGCCCCTTGGCGAATAGAGAGAAAATTTTAAGAGGAATAATAGTCGAAATGGGGGGAGATGGTCTAGCAATCGGACGAGGAGATTTTTTTTTTTATAAAAGATGGGTATTTTCGAGCTCCGGGAGAGGAAAAAGAGTTGAGCCATCAGTGGAGAGTGAGTTTAGTGATCAGACAGGGTGAGTTTAATCATCAGAGATGATTAGAGAATGAATATCAGAGTGAGTTTTAGCTCTTGAGAGGAAAGTCATTTGAAGTATAGAAAGTGAAAATAGAGCAATAAAGGGGAGTATGTTTTGACAGACAATTAGTTCGGTTAGTGCAAGTCTGATTTAAGAACCGCTCAACAGAACTTAAAAAGGCAACCCTTAATATTGAACAATTGACAAAAGCAAATAAATAGTATCATCTCCAGTCTTAAGATTTGCTTTTATACCTTTCCTAGTTGCCGACGACTTCCCCCGTTGACCTGAAAAGGTAACAAAATTCCAGCGCTCTACCGAATCTAGCTGTGGCATAGCGGCGCATCGAGACTGCGGCGGGAGAGAAGAAGAAGAACTTCATTGATTCAATAAAACACTATGAATATTCTGATTAATTAAAACCCATCATTATTTTTTTCTTCCTTCTCCCCCCCCCATAAAATCTATCGCAATTATTACTGAGCATGTTGAAAGGAACACATGAACCATCTGCAAGAATTATAGAAACAGAGGCAATTAGAGATCGGAAGATAAAAATATACAGAGAAGACTAGAATAAGTTTGGATCAAAAAACTGTGGTAAGACATTCTAGAGTTTTAAATGGCAGAATCGGTGGAAACATGTTGATGTACACATCTAATTAGCCAGTTATCACTTATAAATATTTACGTTATTCAATAAGTTTAACGCTTTCTGGGACATTCTTCAGCAAGCCCTTAAGATGCCCACTGCCTTGCAGCTACACACATGGAAAAACTCACCACCAGGAATCTGGCACTTCAAATTCTCTTCCTGCAAAAGAATTTTGTTGAAACAAAAGAGAGATTAAGTCATTTTTATCGATCAGATCTATTGCAATTCAAGGGAGTATGCAAGAGTAAATCAGAACAAATTCGAGATGTGAATAACCTTTAAAAACATACTATGGTGACTACTGGCGAGAGCTAGATTTAAGTATTATAAAGAAACAGTTTTAAACCTAGCGCAGGAAATGAAAGTAATGTGAAGTAAATGAGAAAGAGATAGTAAAGAAAGTGGTGAATCAGATTTGAAATGAAAGGAGAACCGCATTCTCTTTTGCGAACTTTTTTGTATATTTTATAATCTTGTAATGCTTGTATTTTAAGTTTAACATTAGCCATAACCATCATTATTAATATTAGTAGTAGTAATTAGTAATAGTAGTGGTAGTAATGACAGTGGTAGTGGCCTAGAATAAAATGTGGTCTTTCAAAATTTATCTTGTAAACTGTTTTGCTCCAGAACTCTCTTTAGCCAAATTTTAAAGTTAAATAACTTGAAAGTATGAAGAGATAAATTTCATGAACTCTTAAATTGGTTCCTAAAGAGAAAATCGTTATGATAAAATAAATACAATTATTAAAAACCGAAGCGGTTCATTTGAATAATATTTCCCTATTTTGTCGTAGTTGTGGTTAAGACGAGTTTTGCAAAATCCACACCTCATTTATATTTCCATATATTTATGGACGAGTGCACAGAAAAAACAAACAAATACAAAACACATTGCAGATAATTTTGTGAGAGAAAGTACGCAGGATTGGATCTTACGACAGTCCATCAATGGTTAAATCGAAGAAAACTTGGAAGAATAGAGAGACATCAGGAGAAACACATCCGCTGTTCCCTCCAAGTAGATGCGTAACAATTCCCGTTGTACTTTCCCACAGAGAAAGGCGATCCTCGGCTTAGTCAGGCACAAGGCCCAGTAGTAGATATCGCGGGGTCACACCGGAAGCGTGACATGTGATTCAACTTGATGACCAACTTCTGTTGCAATCATGGGATCTACACTGTCGCTGTGTCAGCATTTTGCTTCTCTTTGTCATCAACACTATGTGCAAATATAGGGCTAACACGAAAAAAAGAGCAATACAGTGGCTTCATTGTGTTTTACTGTTTGTTGCAAGAAAAACCGTCTAGGTTTAGAGACCACTGACTCTGAAACAACCAAAACTAGAAACATACTATCTAGTGCAACTTCCAGATTGAAGGTTTTATTTTTAGAAACTTTAGCATTATTTCATACTTATTATATGGAATTTTTAACAAATCCATTTAAAAATACTGTAATCCCACTGACATTATATTGAAGGATGATTAGCTTTCATTTTTATATCAAAATTTCTTGTGCATTTCGTTATTTTAAATGCATTCATAAAAAAAAAAAATCTGCTCTCATCAACAAAAAGTATGTACAATTTTCCTTACACATGCATCTACATAAAAGTTATCTCTCTGTAATTAATACTTGCTTTAAAATTAAAAAAAAAAAAAAAAAAAAAAACTGAAGAGATTAAAAAAAAGGCTGGTTGAGGAAATTCTTGACAAAATTAAATAGCTGAAGACTAAACAATGCAGTTGAGAAATTAAAACAAGAAATACCCAGTAGTGGACATTCGAGCGACGCTAGATGGTGTACACAAATATGTTAAGTAGCATTCTTCATCTCAAGAACGAATTAGAGAAAATTAAACTCAAGGAGAAAATTGGCCGGAAATTTGGGCTTTTGTCTATGTCAATTCAACGCGTTTTGCATGATCCTCTATTACATTCATACAGGATAATAGCCACTGCCAACAGTAGCACTAAAACAAAACAAAAAAAAATATTTTTTAATAGCGTTTAATGCCAGTTTTTACTACAGAGCCACCACAGACGGTGCATACTGATGAAAGAAATGAAATGATAAATTGGGAAAGGAGTATTTTTTTAAGGAAGGAAGCGTTCCAGGCTTACGTTTAGGGTACCTCTTCGGCATTTGTCACTTATGAGGACTGAGGAAAACCTGGAAAAAACCTAACCTCAGTCAGGGAGAACGTCCTGGTGGAAATCGAATCCCGGGACCTCTTGCTCACGAGTCCGCGCCTTAACCACTTCGGTCACCCGTGTCGTTTTTTTTCCAAGATGAGACAATTTATGTCAGAAGTTGGAACAATGAAGAATTATAATTTGTTAATTCCAACAACTTCAATACGCCACATTCCATTGACCATCTGCCTACATTTTTGCTAGCATCCCAAGAACTGTAAGGAGATTAATACATCTTGTTACAGAACATTGCCCTATTACGTTTCGAAAAAAATTAGGAAGGAATGTCTTGCATTTAAAATATGAAATTGGTAATAAAGGACTACCTTCCCCCTTATTCACTGAACTTGTTCCTGAAATGATTTTGCAACGAAAAATGTATTATAATAAACTTAGGCAAAAAATATATGTACAAACATATGTTGAAAGTGGAGTGGAAGCCCTTTAGTTATATATATATATATATATATATATATATATATATACATTCTGTTTTCTCCTTTCGTGCTTTGTAGGTAACATTTGTGCCAAACTTTGAAATTAAAATGATCAATAAACGAATGATGAAGTTAAGTATAATAAATGGTAAGGATTTATTAACTGCAGAAACTTTAGAAACATAGCGTTGCTGATAGATCATAGAGCATTAGCGATCTCTTTAGGTGCGCATTAGCTGTAGAACCTTATATGCTGACAACATATTCACATTGCAACAAAACAAAGAATTCGACAAAGAAACCCATTTTATTTATAATTACATTGAACCAATTTGATAAACCAAATAGAGCACTCTCATGGAGCACTTTAAAGAAGGAAGACACGTACAATCCGCCCTATTGCAGTAATTAAAAGTATGTAGAAAAACTCAACAAGTACATTTTTGGTACTTATCCAAATACAGCAAATGAAATCAATCTAGGAGCCCGTCAAGTTTGCATTAGGTCACCAATATTATTATTCAGCATATAGATATCGGGTCTTTCGTGGTTCTATAGCCCTTTTCATGACAGCATTATCAGTTAATCTTCCGAAATTGGCGTATAAGGTCACTATTGTTTACGCATGCATGATATGCTGGTAAATTTTTGTAATTGGATGTTACGGAAGATTAAATCCAATTTTATATGAAATTCGTTGCATTGCCAGAAAATCGTGTATAATACGCAGTTTTGAGAACAACATAATGCAGAAATATAGTGGAATGGTATATTGCATATTTTTTCAACAACTAACTGACATTAATATCGATCTGGATAATTCCAACAAAAACTGATGTGCGTGAATAACACTTTATAAAATGATCCGAAAAATATATGGATCTAGCAGGATAAACATTTCATATCTCCTGTCATAAAAGTACGTGCTTATTTTCATTGTAAACGTAGTTGTAATTATAAGAATCGTACATCCCCTTCGCCAGCAATTACCTCTGTAACTGCCGATCCGCCAACTGGTGACAAAACCAAGAATGACCTCATTGCGCAATGGATAAACAAACGTAACATAAATAGTAGGAACTACATATTACAATGAACTTTGCTGATAAACAATTAAGCATATAAAATAACGAGAATAATATACAGAAATGGCTGTATGAGCTATATAAAAATCCACCCAATATAATATGAAAATATTTGTCGAAGTAAGTAAAAGTATGAAAATGGAATTCGATTTAAGCTAACTCTTGAGAATTAAACAATTGAATAAGTTAATACATTTAAATTTCTCGGAGTAAGAATGATATATTTAGGAAATATTAACGAGAGAGAAAAAATAGGAATCAATTACATGAACGATACAATTATAAAAAGCCCTTTGTAATAAAAGAGCAAAAAAGCTACAATTTTATTAAATAGTGTCTATATTGTGAGTCATGAGACAAAAACAGAAATTAAGATAACAAACAAATGAAATGAAATGTCTCAGTTTCATTGCAGGTGTCACAAAATTAACCACAAATAAAATAAAGACATTCACTCAGATTAAACATTTTTTCAATAAATTTAAAATTATAAGCAAACAGGAACAATAAGAAACAATTTGGAAAGAATGGATGTCATTAGACTGTCATAGAGACTACCTGTGGTCATGGGGGGACATTGAAAGATTTTCTAAACGCTGGACTGTAGTCGTTACAGACAGGATTGTCTAATACATGAATGCTGATGACGACAATGACTCCATATACTACATAAATAACTCCAAATTGGTCTAAGGGTTGAGAAGTTTAAGACACAGAGCTAGAGTTAGAACTATAATCAATACTTTCTGCTTCATAGATTTTTAATTAAGAGACTGATGTGAGATTTCAGGTCAGTCGTGAATTCAGGATCAATTCTAAAAATAGAACTGTTTGAGAATGTGGCAAATACGGCTATTTGTTCCAGTTTTGTTGGCCTGTCAATATTTTTGGAAATAATTAAGTGCACAATCAAGTTGGCAATGTATAACTGAGTGCACCGCCCTTAAAACAACTTACAACACATGCAAAGCCAAAATACAGCATTATTAAGGGAAAGATGTATCAGTATAGTACATTGCATAATTGTCATAATAGTTATGAAAATAAATATAAAAAAATATATTCAATATAGATCAAAGTGTTTGAAGAAGATACTGTATCTATTTTATAGATCATTATTGCTGCTGCTGTTGAATATCCTCCTAAGGGAAGATAGCCTTGGAGAAAAATCCTTGTACAGGTTAAAAAAAAGTCTTTAATGCCATTATTTCATAATCATAATTTCCTGTTCACAGCCCAGCCCCCCACCCCTTCCAAGTAAGTCCCCCAGGCTCATATCCTGTAACTACCGTCTAAATTGACTTAAAGAATATTATCAAACAAAGCGGACAGCATTTTTCATTGTAAATTCAAGATAACTAAACACTTTTATGTTCTTGGAATGTGATAGCCTATAGTTATTGCTTAAATACGAGGACTGTTCAATATAGAGTGTTAATTATTTTAATCATCCTCATAATTTTGATGATTTTTCTCAAAGTGTTTCCCACTATGTGCAATGCACTTATGCCAGCGTTTCTACCTGTCTTCAAAGACATCTGGAAACCACTTTTTTAAAAATCCCTTCAGAGTTGCTTCCTCAGCCTTCATCAAGTAGTGGCAAAATACGGAAATGTTTCTTCAGTTTGGAGAAAAGGGAAAAAAAAAAAAAAAAAATCACAGGGGGCTTAATCTGAACTATAAGAAGGGTGATTTGTGTGAGATATTCAGCAGCAACATTTAGGATGTGTTGCAGTGCAGCATCCAGCTTGTTGCACGGAAATGTCGCCTTTTGCAAGTGTTGATATGGCCTTGCTGAGTTTCCAGGGCACCTCTGCCCAGGTACAGTTGTATGTGCAGGTGCAATATGCTGGTAAACCATTCCTTGAATATCGAAAAATGAGATGACTATAAGTTTCCCAGTAGAAGCAAGCACTTTCGTTTTTATTGGTGTTGGTAATGATGGAGATCTTTGCTGCTTGCTCTCATTATTGAAATGATGCAGTCAATTTTCATCAATAGTGATAAGTTGATAATCTTAGAAAGAAACTCCGTAATATTTTCAAATGCATCCAAACCTGAACGCCAACTTCCTTTTGTTCAGGAGTCAGCAGTCTTGGAACCCACCGTGCACAAGCACGTCTCATATGCATGTTTTCAGTTACCACGTATGGGTGATGCACAGTTAAATTTTAAATTGTTACTCAACGATTCTCTCTCATAATGACAATAGCGATGTTAATGTTTTCTTCGTTAGAGCTCAAGCTGGAGAGATCAGAGTCCACCTTCCTTTGATATTTATTGCCTACTCTCCTTAAATTTTTTAAACCATCTTCGCACTGTACTATAGCGAATGAAAAAAATCTGCATACGCCTCTTTTAACATTACATAGGCCACAGCTGAATATTAGTTAAGACGAAAGTGAATTTCAGAGCAGCATGTTGTTCGTCGCATGTTACCTCCATTTGCAATCAAACTTGCACACCTCTCACACGCGGGAACGGGAAGTGACCACAATGAAACTAGTATTTGTTTGTGTGTGTGTGTGTGTGTGCGCGCGCGTGCGTGCGTGTGTATTAGCTAACAAAATTTTATGAAGGTAAATTGTAGCGCGAGAAAGTGTGCCAGTAAAAATGATGATAATTATTCATTGTATAGCTGTCGAAAATTGTTTGATTTGGGATAATAATCCTATATAACATTCTTATCGCAATCCATTAATCCAGTTTTCCTGCAGCGTTGTTGTATAAATTATTGTTACTGAAATGTTGAATATATCTTTGTATTTTTACAGTTCAACAAAAGTTTAATAATTAAGGAAGCGTTATTGACAATATACATTCTCTTTTGCCTTTTTATGTAATAAAAATTGGAAGTTGATATCAACAAATATTGTGTGTTAAGAAACGTGATTTACAATGCGAATATTAATTTGAAATAACTCAAAGTATACGGTTAATTTTATCCTATTTTCCTGTTCACTTATTGTTCATATTGCCTTGTGCTTAATAATCACATTTACCGTAGTATTTAGTTAAAAACAACACCAATAAAGGAACCGTAATGTTCAACAACTACCTATTTAATCAGAATTGCTACGTTTTCCTTAGAATACCATACATACATTTGATAACCAAATTCAAAACGCACTTTTGTAAATAGGGAATTTGCAAAGATTAACATTGTTATGCAATTATTTACTAATTTTTAAATTTAACTTGAAGCTTAAACAACACCAAAATCTGTATAGCATATGCTATATTTTTTAATTCTACGACTATTTAAAAATTTGTATTAGACTTGGCATAAAATATCCTGCCCCGAAAATTCACTTTCGTGTCTAAAAGTATTACTTTATAATCCTGCATTATAAAAGTCTATTTTACAGAAATTTAAGGAACGATAATTTTAATATTTCTGTGCGAAATACATTTTCGTAAAAAGAATTAATTATGTCTGTATTTCATTATGGATGATACGTACATATTTAATCTACCAGGGTAGATCCATAAGTTTCCGGTATAACCCTTTTCTAGGTATGATAACAAAAACCATATCTCACTTTTCAGTATAGTTACCCTTTATAGCAATTCACTTCTCACACCTTTGAATTAACATTTCAACCCCCCCCCCCAAATAATCAGAAATCTTGTCTGCAAAATATGCATAAACGGCATCCATCACTTCTTCATTATACTTAAATTTCCTTCATCAAAGGTCCTTCGTGAGTGTTGGGAAGAGAAAATAGTCACTGGAAGCTAATTCTGGGCTGTAGGGAGGATGATAAATCTCCTCGAAGCCACGTTTCTTCAGAGCTTCCTTTGCAACAAGAGTTGTGTGTACTGACGCATTGTCGTGAAGAAGGCGCACACCACCATTCAGCTTTCCTCGCCTTTTCCCTTTAATGAAAGAACGTAATCTGTGCAGTAGGCCAGCATAGTACTCCCCATTTACAGTGGTGTTTCTCTCCTTGAAGTCAATGAAGAGTATCCCTTCACAGTCCCAAAAGATTGTGGCCATGATCTTCTTGGTTGACTAAGTGACCTTAGCCTTTAGAGGCGGTACTTCGCAAGATTTACGCACTCCATTGATTCTCTTTTGGATAAGGAATCATAATAGAGGACTATAGTTTCATCTCCTGTAACAATGGCTTGCAGAACCTCTCTCTCGTGGCGACGGCAGAGCTCCAAAAATGCCTGACAACAGATGACTCGTTGCTGCTTTTGGACTGAGGAAAAAAGTCCAGGCACCCATCTTGCACTAACCTTATTTATGTTTAAATGTTCATGAATAAATCGAAGGACTGTTGTTTTAGGAAGGTCCAATCTTGCTGCTATTTCTGAAGCCTTGACCCGCCGGTCTTCCATAATTTCTCCTCACACAAGAGCGATGTTTTCAAGAGTGAGCACCTCCAAGGGCCGACCTGCACGCTCTTCGTCTTCATTGCTTTCTCGACCCATTCGAAAAAGTTTGGCACATTCTTTTACAGTAGAATATGAGGGGGGTGCTTCCCCATATACACCGTCCAATCGCAGTTTAATTTCATTTGGAGTAAGTCCTTCTTTTGTGAAGACCTTAATAAATACAGCTCGTATCTCCATTTGGAACATGTCTCAATCATATACAGATGGTCTTCTTTATGCAACTATATGTGAGCAACAGAACACAGCGGAGCTGAAGTCACAGATGCAATTATTTACTTAACAGATAAGGTATGACAACAGATAAGGGTTTCGTGAAGGCGATTAACCTTATCGACGGAGCCGGAAAATTATGGACCTGCCCTCGTATTTAAAAATCTTCAGTTTATATTAAACTGTGATTAAACTTACGCTTACCTAATTTCAGTTAGTTATGCTGTTTTTTTTAAAAAAATTATTTACAACAATGTTCATTATTAAAAGTAAGCATTATTAACATTGCATTGTTTATGAGGTCATTTTAATGCAATATTAAAACTAAAATAGATTGACTATTCTTATTCGTTTCAAATGCTATGGATAAGGTCAATTTTATTAAAATACATCAAAGCTACATACAGAATGTCATGGATTGAATCAGTTTTAATTCCTAATGATAAGCTGGGAAAGGTGATCTTAGCAAAATTTAAAGTATTGGGATAAGTCCATTTTCGGAACGTCACAGGATTTTTAACAATAATTTAGGCAGAAAAAGTGAAATTTAGTAAATATGATTGCTACTTTTAAATTTAAAAATCTGGAATATTACTATATATTTGTATGGGGGAAGGAGGAAGGTAATTATCAAGTTGAATATAATGGAATTTCACTGACTGATCATTTAAATTTCGTTGCCAGACCTATATGTGGAAATTGCAGTATATTTATATGTTTATATTTGCTTTCTTCTTATGTAAAATCTGCATAAATTTAGTGCACTACACTAATATTACATATCAATAGAGATTTTAACTGCTAGTTGAATATAAAACAGAAATCGCCGTCATCAGTAAAGGAAAGCGGAATAACTTCAGAGAATTTTGAACTTGATATAAACAACGGTTGCTTTTAATTAGGTAAAACGGCAGCACCCACAGCGGACTACATTAGGTAGCGAACTTTTGTTTGCTTTTTCATGTATACATGTGCTCATAATTGCACTTCCTTCACGGAAGATATTATACCATATTTGACGTGCGTTACTAACGGTGATGTTAAATTGTAATTCAGTCTTGTATGAATTGAAGTGCTGGTATATTGCAGACTAAATATAAAATACACATGTATACATGTGAAGTTAAATATAAAACGTTGTTTTGCATGTTTCTTATAGAAGCATTTCGTAATGTAAAAAGATAAGAGTCTGAAAAATTAGCTAGGCGCGCAATTTCACGTTGTATTGAAGTTAGAATGTGTTCAGTGTTTTAAAGTTTTCCTTTTCTGGAAATAAATAACACATTTTACTGCAATCAGATAAGCACGCCCATTCCTATCAAAAAAGTACCAGTTTGATGTTTAATTTTCCTTAAATGGTGTATTATTAACATTTTGAAGATCTTGTTTGCATTCAAACTAGCTAAAATCGATTTCTTATTGTAAAATGGGTTATTTAAGTAACCGTAACTGAAAGTTTTGAAGACTAAAATAAAAATAACTTTGTTTCATAAATGAGCAGTGTTCGCTTTTTGGATATCACATTTTTCTTTCCTTAAATAGATATTTTAGAAGATTTCAACAGGATTTTTAAAAATGACAGCATCTTCCTAACTGAATAATGCTACAAAGCCTAGAAAACATTGCGAAGATGAGATTTTGTACCCAAGTGATAGGGAAAATGTATAAAAGTTAGATTCCAAATCGAACTTTTAATTTTATATTTCATTTCTTCTTTAACGAATAACATATAGCAGTACAAAGCGCACATCTTAAGTTTATTTATCAGATGAAATAACACCTGCCTTCGATCTGTACACAGCATAAGTTGATAGGTAAATCACCTTTAACGATACAAACTAACTCAAAAACAATACCAGAATGTGTTAATACACTACAGTGTCTGCATTCAGATGCCATCTAGTGATTATGAGCCAGTGGATTTACTATAGTAACGTTATTTCTGGCACGTTCTAGTGTGCGCAGCTATTGAAAGGTTGTTAACGTAATAAGGTAAGGGAAATTACTTTATTTTGAGGATTCGGCTAAGGGTAACTATTCAAAACTATATATTTTCCTGATTCTTGAAGTTTCCTCTGCAGGGAGAAATTATTAGTGTGTTTAAATTTTGAAAATGATAGATATACAGGTGGATAACGTTAAACACTAATAAATAGCATTGTAACTCCACGTGGCGCTAATGATCTACATATATGTTAGGTTATCAGAACACCTTTATTGCCTAATAACACACTTTACATCTTGATATATTTACTGTATACACAAAAAGTACAAATCTATTTTTTAAAACACGAAATTAAAATATTGGGTACACATTTATAATTTTTAACACACTCAAATTTAGTTTCGTGTTATTAGGTTGCCTACTGTTAGTCGTGAAATATAAGTATTAATTCTCTGTATTAGAAAGGAAATGAAGTCAGTTGATTCAACCGTGCCTTATAGCTCCAGTATTCAAACTTTTCCTAATAGAATCTTATTTGCTGTTCAGTATAAAATATTATCACTGTTATTGTGATGTTTGAAGAAAAGATTACTGTGCTGATATTGCAGATATTTCAATGAAATTGTAAATATATTCGCTCGCTGCTTTGTGCAGAAAAACAACATTTATGTTCTTTTACAGGACACTTTTTTATAATTGTGTTATTTCATTTATTAATAGCAATATAGGAATGAAAATATTATCTATGTTAAGTGTTTAGTATATACATTTTTCATTGTTCTTTTCATAGTCATTTAAATTTGATATTTAATTATCGTAGAAAGCAGTGACCTTGAAATAAAATATGTGCTGTATTAAATTAGGGAATTTTTCCAGTTCTTCCCAGACAGTGGCTCACTCCGATAATTCATGGTTAATGAGTAATTCTTTTTTGTAATTTCCTACTAATGAATATTGCAGAATAGCAATGTGACCCCTTACAGTAGCTTCACAATTATTCGCAATCATTTGCAAGCGATTCGGTTCTTGGCAATAGACGACACGTTTTTTGATATGGAGCAAAAGGCTGTTCATATGGACAAATCTGAGTTTCTGCATCTTTTTGGTAATAGTTATTACCTGTAACGAATCATGGTGAATTACTATAATCCAGAGGAGAAAATAAGCTGGCACTGTAAGGAAATCGCCATTATCTTCATCATCATGTTATTCCATGTAGGAAATACAATGGTGATTATTGTTCTTTGACTGTAAGAAATTCATATACTCCGGGGGTATTGGAGTAATAATTTATTTTTATATGTTGTGACTGGGTTTGGATTCGTTGTGGATAAGGAGGTGATCGAATTTTATAAATGAATTGGTATCTCAGGGGTTATTGGTCATATCTCCATTCAGTACCGCAATCTAGTAATGTTTCTTCTTCGGCTATAAACTCAATTTATTAGCTGAACTTTTTGTGATACGCTATCACAGGGAAAAGAGATAATAAATAAACAATAATATAATACTCGTAGTTCCAGTTTTCATCATTTATTAACACTTTCGCTTTTTCTTACACTTTTCCCACTCACTTCAGCACCAACAAACAAGTGACAAACAAGTATTCTATAGTCCATTACAACCACTTTTATTTATTCGCCTGTCCATCGTTCTGGGCCTATAAATATATTCAGCATGGCTTTGTGTCACGTGAGTTGCTCTTCATACACCTATTGGTGGGCTTTTATGCTAATTTATTATCGTTCAATTCTCATAGGCTATCTTCTAAGATTTTATTCGCGTTCACCCACAGCAGAATCTTAAGTCTTAGACTCTTGACCTAAATAATATTTTAAAGGAGAGGTTTTATGATTCCTTTTGGATATTTATTGCCCGAGTTTTCCCTGCACAGTTAACAAAAGAATCACTCGTCCTATCCAAATTCCTGAGATCGCGTTTTGTTCAATATCAAAGCTCTAGTTGACCTAAAGTAATATTACAAAGAGACCCTCTTAGTCTAAAGGGTTACATTGCTGATTATTTTAAAGGCAGCCTTCCCTTTCATTTGTATTTTGTCTTCTTTCTTATTCCTGTAACAACGTGTGTAAAACATATGTCTATGGCCCTTTTGTGATTAAATTATATATAAATATTATTTCTAAGGGGACCTGGGATCGATGTAGACAATAACTGTCTCAATACCATCATGAAGTTTCCTTCATATAACAATTACAGTAGATTCTACAAGGCAATCTTGAAGAACGAAGAACCATATTCTAGAGCAATGATCACAAATTTATCGAAAGAGGTAGCGGGTTCATTATGATGCCTTGAGGTCTCAGGTGGCAAATATCTGACTAAATTTGAAATAAGCTGTACACCATCACCCTGCATCCCTAATCCAGTCCCATGTGTCTTTTTCTATTTCCCACTTCGAAAACGAACTCAGAAACAATATTAAGTAGATCATGAAGAACATCCAAGAACGTCTAGCGCCATATGTTTGAAGGCCTGAGTACTAGCAATATTTGCATTGAAACGGGGGCAGACTACCTGAAAATGTTTGTCACTGAAACAGAGTAATAAATAGCTGAAAAAAAAAACAGTCTTTATATTTTTATTGAACAACCTTCGTAAAGATGATCTATAAACATGCTTAAAAAGGATCTTGGAAATACTAAAGAGATTGGATAGACAGAATTAATAATATTCTTTGGGGATGCGGAAAACTAAATAACCTATTGTGGCAGAAACCAAAAAAATGCAAAAACTCTTTCACAATAGTGTGCACAATATGCGAGATGTAAATTCGCTAATATTTACCCATAAACTTGCTCATGTGGTTACTAGCCCTCAGGCTTCTCTCTCCGAGAAAACGACAGATGCATCATTACTTACCCTAAGTTCGCCGAAAGGTTATTGGAAGTGAATGTAAAGATAAACATTTAATAAAAACCAAATATGTTGCTGAAGATTGTTATTCATGGAGATAAAAGTTTATTTGGTATCAAATTAAAAAATACTCAAAATAAATTTAAAAATAATATGAGGGCCATAGAAATGCTTGCTTTTAAGGTTTCGGCTCTGCATATAACATAGGTACACACATAGTAATATAGTTTTTAAGTTCTAAACTATTTCTCGCTTTTATTTTAACAATAGTTATAAACGAAAATCATCGCTTAAATACAATGTTGATATAAATATTTTTTGATCTTCTTTTCCAAGTACGAAATATTCTTGCATTCCACAACTGGTCTAAGTTCTGGAAAATTCCATCAGAAGTTATTTAAACGAAAATGAAAATTTGCTAGTTGAACGTAGCTGTCTAAAAACGAATTTAATATCAATATGTGACTGTCGTAATTTCTAAATTCTCTTCCAGAAAATACTCAGAGTTTCTTTAAAGCCATGTAAACCTAATTACATGTTTGAAAGGATAATATTTTTTTTTATCATGCGTAGCTAAGTATTGTATGATTCTTGAAATTTAATCCATACATTGGAATGAATTAATTTTTTCTGTTAAATATGTGGATCAACTATCAAGCTTCTTTATAAATCCGTTGGTTTTTTCTGTAGCTCTCTCTCTCTCTCTCTCTCTCTCTCTTTAACATATTGGCTGTACTACAGAGCCCTCGTTTGGAAACGTGACCGGCATAAAGGGGATTTGCTTGGCACCAGGAAGCATGCTGTTTGCCGGCGGAGTCGGATTTCGTAGCCCCTTAAATTCAAGCGCATAGATTTCTACAGCACACCAAACACCATTTTTTTTGGCCGTACAGTGACAGTTCTTGTACAGAATCGGTTTATATATACGCGGGTCAATATAGCGATGATTAACATTATCCAACACCCATTTGCAGAAATGAACTCTATTCACATTATCGCGTGGTTGCAATTCATGAACTACAGATATCTTAAACGTTTAAGTTTAAATTTAAAAGTTTAGTGGCTCCCTGAGCTGAGTTTTGCGAAATTCCTGATACCTGTGTAAGTTTTCTCAAGATTTCTTTGGACTTCATTCTAACTTTTCTCCGATGTCATTGAGTTTTTCCTCTGTAAGAACAAAACATTTTACTTTCGGTTTCTTGTCAAGACCAGATCCCCTTTCCCTAAATTATTCACATGATTATGAACAGTTTTTGTGAGGCGCAGCTTCTCTACAAGAGTTTGTTGTCGCATAGAAAACATACATGAAGATTCTGGTGCTAAAGTAGACGTCTTTTTGGCATTATATCAGCACTAACACACTATAACACTGAAACACGTGGTCTGGCAACGTTCAATTCCTGTACAGCACACTGCGTCAGCACACGGAGATGCAGGAAAGTAAAGGTGAAAACAGAACAGTTAGAAACAGGGCAGGAAAATCCCCTTTAAGCCGGCCAAGCGTCCAAATGAAGTCATTGTATTAAAAACTTATGAATTGAAAAAATCCAGTGTAATGGACTATAGAGAAAGCGGCGCTAAGGTGATAGTAATTCTAAGTACTATAAACTATATCTAGGTATGAAATATATATCATATTGCAGTATACGCTCCTATTTGGTAGTTGTTTGATGTCGAGTAAAATTATAGTTATTTTCGATTTTCAAGGGACACCTTTTTTTTTCGAGGTACGATATATGGCAAGGGAGCCTCACCTAAAAGCGATGATGATGATTGTAGTTTAAGGGCGCAAAACGCCCAAAAGCGAGTAGGTACAAAGACCATCTAGTAGCAAAATAACAAAAACATATGGTAGGAGGAGCAAGAGCATTTGCCACACAAAAATTAAATCAAATTTCAAGCAATTTGAAACATCTACAGGTGTATTCTAATAAAAATAAAAAAAAAAAAAACAATATTAAAACTAAATGTGACTGAGCATGCACTCAAAACAGTAATGTACTACCTACCTACAACATATCGTTGCTCTCGAACTTTCACACTGGGCTGATTCCGAGGTATACAGAAGTTTCATTGAACTAGCACGATGTATGGTTAGGAGAGAATCAAGAGTTAAATGAAAAATTCATTTAGTGGGAGGTTGGCAATTTGGTGGCCACGTTTGAAACTAACCAAATGAGCAACTCTGTCTGGCTACGCTTGGAGCCTAATCTGATTAACGTGATATCCGTACCCTATGCTAAAGGAAGCCAATGCAACGAACAGTTCTGTCAACTGAGGCATCTGCTCATAAAAGCAGACAGCTTTATTTTGTAGATCTTCCCTAATGTACTTGAACAAAATGCAGACTTTATGGGACAATTATGTTTCTATATTTCCCTCATAATTCAAAAATATTTTATTTTAAAATGCTATCTTAACACTTAAAATGTTTACGAGTATAACTTTGTGGCCTACGTTATTGAAAAGTTTCCAAACTGATATTAGTTAAATAGGTTTAACTCTTTCTCACTTTAACACTTGTGCAGGACAACTTCCAAGTGATGAAGTCGTTCTTTATTAATTTGTATCTTTCTTTGAAAGTACTTATGTCAAAATGTTTACATGATTGTTTTCTTAGATTTTACAAATATTATTCTGAACAACTACTAATAAGCTCGTATTTTTTTCAGTAACTTTTTGAAAATTAAAACGTATTTCCCAAAAACCGTCAAATCCTGCTGAAAAAATAGAAAATTTTACGGACATAATAAATAATTGTGACAAATTAATAGAGATATTTGAACACGAAAGAATTAAAATCTATGTTGCCGAAAAAGCAACTTAAAACCAACATTTTAACAGAATGAAAATTGCACAAATTTGGAAAAGAGATAGTAATGCCTTTAGGATTCTGGCAACGTTTCAGGCCTCAAAAAGAGCGAATATTTTCTCAATTCATTAGTTTTTAAGGTCATATGCTTTGCACATGTCTCCAAAGAAATAACTATAGCGATTAAATCGGGTGGCCTTTTTCTTTAGCTTGTCCGTAACGTAGATATGGGTACACATCGACTGTACACAAAGATACACGGCGAGGACAAGGCAACTTCAGTGATTTAACGTTTGATACGCATAAATATAAACAGGGATGCACAACTTCTAAACGACGCATCAGAGAACATAAATCGTATAACAGAAAACTTTGCTCATCGTCCAAATTTGTCACACAGGACTGGACTCAATTTATATAATGAGATATACAATAACCCCATATTTTTTAAAAAACTAAGTTTGAACAAATGCTATATTTTATATTGTAAAACACAAAATAAAACGAACTTTTGTAAATTTCAAAGTTGTTATTCAATTTTACAGACAATTTTGTTAAAGAAAGAATGAGGTGTACAATAAGCCCATATTTTTTTACAAAACAAAGTTTGAACAAATACTATATTTTATATTGTGAAACACAAAATAAAACGAATTTTTGTAAATTTCAAAGTTGTTTGTCAACTTTACAGACAATTTTCTTAAAGAAAGGAGACAACACACAACTGTTCCACTGTGAAGAATAGAGGAATGAGCTAAAGTATCAATAATAATAATAATAATAATAATAATAATAATAACGTTTTTCAAATAAAATAATTGAACTAGTGAAATAAAATGAGTTAATAACCAGCTCTCCTGAGAGAACCAAGCTGTACTGAAAATCAGAATTAAGGTTCTTTTTATAAAAAGAATAAACAAATAAAAATAAAAAATAAAATAAAAATAGAAAATGAAAAAATGAAAAAAAAAAAATGTTACAAGATATTAATTGTACGTTTTTTTTGTTTTTTTATTTTTGCTAGTACTTACAGGAAAATATTTTATTTTCGTTTCACAAGATAAGTTCTTTAAGCAAAAGAAATATTTTATTATAAATATCCCACACTCAATGAAATCATTTCTGATCAGTTGCTCCAGAATATGGAGATAATATCACAATATTCGTCTGAAACTGCTTAAAATGTATACCTGAATAATATTTGATTGAAACATCCTCCTATATAAGTCTGGATGTAGTTCATTTCCATTTTGTAAGCGGTCATCCAACATCTCGTAAACGTAATCTAGTCAAGGAACAAGAATATAAAATATCCGTTGTATGTAAGTTCACTCATATCTTGTGATTCTCCTTATTGTGCCATTTCGCCTGCTTCTATTCTTTTTTGTCCTTCTGTCTTAATATTGGAGTCTTATTGCCATATTTTAACGCTGTGAATTTTAATTAGTAGTCCACTTCTAATAATTTTCTTAAATATCTACATTTTGAACATTTAGTATATTATTTCCTCTAAATTCGCATTTCTTTGATTGATCGATAGTGTACAAAGCGATTCAATGAACTATGAACCAGTGCTTTTCCACTCGGCGAGTACACACGAGCTTGCCGCCGTTGCATTAACCGGAACAAGGTCCACACTCTTGGGTCTGATAATGGTTGAGTATAGTTCAGTATTACTAGTGCTATGTTTTATTCTGTATTTAATCGCGAAGTGAATTATGGCTCAGCCAATTTATGATTCACTTATTTGATTCACGTGTGTTACTTAGCTCGTCAAGTTCAAATAAGACTTTGAGAAAGTTTCCCGGTGTGACTTAATTACATGAGATGTCCATAAGTTTCCGGCCTCGCCTTCACAAAATCCTTATCTGGTGTCATGCCTTATCTGTTAAGTAAATACTTGCAGCTGTAACTTTAGCTCTACTGTGTTCAGTTGTTCACATACATTTGCATAAAGAAGGCTATGCGTAGAGCATTGTGACCTGTTCAAAGTGGAGTAATGAGCTGGTACTAAGTTCTTCACAGAAGAAGGACTTACACCAAATGAAGTTAAACAGCGATTGGACGGTATGTATAGGGAAACATCCCCCTCATATTCTACCGTAAAAGAATGGGACAAACTTTTTCAAATGGGTCGAGACAGCATTGAAGACGAGGAGCGTGCAGGTCGGCCCTTGGAGGTGCTCAGTCCTGAAAACTTCGCTCTTGTGGAAAGAGAAATTATGGAAGACCGGCGGCTCAAAGTTACAGAAATAGCAGCAAGAGTGGGCCTTTCTAAAACAACAGTCCTTGGAGTAAGTCATGTCGGTCCTGGTGGTCTAGTGGTAACCATACTTGTCTCCTAAATCCAAGATCGCACGCTCAAACCCGGCCAGGATAAATGCATTTTTTCAGGCGTAAAAATCCTAAGTATGGTTTCCTTCGGAAGTGAAATAAAGCCATGGGTCCCGTGTCGTACATTTACGGCACGATAAAGAACTTCAAGCCTGAAAGAAGAGGTCTCTGAGCAAAATTTGTGCGCCGTTTCACACAGTAGGTGCTTCCATCAAAGAAAAAAGGCCAGCAAGGCTGATTGGTGGTGTGCGTTTTCTTTACGACAACGCGCCTTTGCACAGAGCTTTGTTGCAAAGGGATCTGTGAAGAAATGTGACTTCAAGGAGATCAACCATTCACCCCAGATCTAACTCCCAGTGATTATTTCCTCTTCTCACAACTCAAGAAGAATCTTCGAGGAAGGAAATTTAAGTGTGACGAAAAAGTGATGCATGCTGTTTAATCCCATTTTACAGACAAGACTTCTGATTATTTTGTGGGGGGAAGGTTGAAATGTTAATTCAAAGATGTGAAAATATATTGCAATAAAGGGTAAATATATTCAAAAATGAAATATAGTTTTTGTCTTTATTATAGCTAGAAAATGGTTAGGCCGGAAACTTATGGACCTATCCTCGTATGTCTCCGGGAGTAGCCGCTCTGTTGTCGACCCGCCAACTGACATGAAACGAATGACAAAACCGCGAAAGACCCGGAATATTGTCCCCAAATCGTGTAAACATTAGCTTTAGTCCTATATTGGTATGTGATATTCTTGAACTGAGGGAGTGAAATTTATCTATTTATTTGCATTCCATGAGATATAACTCTCCTCTGCTGGTATAGGAAGGGGGAAAAAAATTAGCCGTTAATCCAGTTAATGGGAGTTTATTGCAACAGTATCCACACACTATTGTTGAACACCATAAAATTGTCTAAGGGATAATTTGTATGTCTTTAAATTTATTTTAATATTTTATTTTCATATTTTGTATAATACTGTCAGCTTTTTAAAAATGGTGCAGCCATGTAATGAATTCCTTTTGAAAAATAAGGACATAACAAAATTCGAGGGCTATTTTTTACATTATGTACTGATTTATTCGATTTGTTTAGGTCTGCTGTGTATCTGAAAGTATTGCAACTTCTCTGATCTATGGAACGAGATGAGGGACCAGTGACTTGCTTAACTCTCTTTCCCGCCATTGCTCTCTTGTTTATATTGCCTGATTATTAATAACTAAGCGGAACGGAACTCTCCCTACTGCAAGTGCAAGGCAACTACCATCCCAACTAGGGACTATGCCCCACCTCTTCAGACCCAAGGATTAGCTTTTCAGCGTTATTTCAAAACCAGGCGACGAAAACGTAAGGTATAATCAGCGTTCCCTTGCTGCTAACAGGATTTTTAGGGAAAGTATAGTATGAATAAATTGAAGAAGGATGAAGGGTTGTTAGAATGAAACCTGAAAACAGGAGGAAATCCCGTTAAATATCCTAAATACAGTGCTTTCAAATGAACGTTCATCCGCGAGAGCGCGGCCCGCGTGGCGGCTGGAAGTACGCTATTGTCGGAAGAGTCTGATATATAGGATGGACCTAATTTCAAATTATTATAAAACGTTAACGTTAAAGATATAATAAAACATAAAGTGCCATCTGAAAGAAAAACTCGCCAACTCATATATCTTTATGAAACGTTTCGTCTAGGGCGCTGCAAACATTTCTGTACCAATGGGGCGGGGCATCATCTTGCTGAAAATGGACATCAGGCTGTTGATGTTGGATATATGGTAAGAAAGCTTGTCGTTTGGCTGCAGATGTTGCACTAACTGCAATTTGTAGACATATAATTTTAGTCGACGATGAAGTGTTGTTGGAATTTGCAACTCGGGTGATGCTTATCAGCGCCGTCCGAATGTTTTCCACCGTCTAACACGATACTTTACGGCTGCCACCGTGCCTCTTTATGCCCTTAGGAGTCGGTGCATCTCGGTAAAAACCTCGAATAAATCTTCTTTGTACACTAACAATGGATTTTAATTCGGCATACCACAGCACTATCTGCGCATGTTCTTGCGGGGACGCTATAACAGACCGATTCCTTCCCCATCTTTTGTTGGTAATTAAAAACATTACAAAACTTAAATTTATCTTTTATATTGCACCTCATATTTTATTATATCTTTGAGCGTTAACGTCTTACAGGAAATTGAAATTAGGTGCATTCGAGCGGAACATCCTGTATATGTAGCCTTTCAATTCAAGAGCAGAAACCGGTATATAGGTCTTATTGCAAGTATTCACTGCGAACCTCGCACTGTACAACTTTTAAGAAAGTTTCATTTATAGCAATTAGTTCTTCTTGTAAAATTTACATCCTAAGTATGGCCTCTTTCGGAAGGGAAGTAAAGCCGTGGGTCCCGTGTCGGACATTTACGGCACGATAAAGAACCTCAAGCCTGAAAGAAGAGGCCTCTGAGCAAAATTTGTCGGCCGTTTCACGCCTGTTATTGAATGGGACGCTGATGACCTGAGATGTTAAAGAGCGCCCATAAATAAACTAAATCAAAAAAACAAACAAACAAACAAAAAAAAAAAAAAAGGAAAATTTCCGAATTTCTCTTCTTACATTGTCTTTCGAGTTAGATTCCGATGCAATTGATATTTTTTTAAGTTCCCCAATAAATTGAAATTACACACGGTAAGACAAAAGAATCGCGCTGGGCATAATCCCAACCTATCCTCAGTTGATCAGCTATATGCGCCGTATTTTGTTGAAAAAAGTGCATGTTTACATGCAATGTCCGATAATTCTTTGAAGTACGATTGATTATGTTACCTCTATATCCAGTATTTTCAAAAAATATAGGTCTTATATTGCTGTAAGCATTCACTGTGCACCATGCACCAATTTTTAGTCGTGTATTTCATATGCAATTCCGTTTTTTTTTGGTTTTTTTTTTTTTTTCCACTTTAGTATCTGTTGCTCTATATCGCTACATTGTCATTAAAATGGAACCATGCTTGTTCGGTAAAATGATTCAAATATTGTCTGAGTTACTCCTAAAATGATCTTAAATCCAATTTAAAAATTATCTCTACTTATATTATCACGTGGTTGCAGTTCCTAAATAAAAGTTATCTTACATGGTCTTCATTTTAAACGTTTGTTGGAATTCCAGCCGAGATTAGCGAAATGTGTAAGCCTACGTAGAGGTTTCATTGGACTTTATTCTATCATTTTTACATTTTCTACAAGTTTCTCCTTGGTAAGTACAAAACGGTTTCCTTTCGGTTTCTTATTGAGAACAAATCCTGTTTCCCTAAATTTATTCACAAGATTACGAACTTTACTTCTGTGAAGAGCAATGATACATGGGAAGTTTTCTGCAAGTGTTTGTTCTCATATGTGAAAACTCTTATGTTTTAAAGTGTACTAACTTTTTGGCACTATATCATCACTAACATGCAAATAGAGCAAAAAATACAGTCAGGTTATTGGAATTACAGGCCAGTAGAGCACAATTGCGTACTAGGAGAGACCAGTCGTGAAGGCATATACTGCATGTGCAGGCAGTAGCTTGTAATTGTTTGAGAGAGGTTTATTCAGCAAGCGGTTGTGCGTTCGTATGTTAATTGTTCTTCCTTAATTATGTCACTACACAAATATAGTCTTGAGAAGCGGGTTTTATGTACGATACATACAAACGGATTCTTGCGGCGAAGTGCTAAGATAGATCGCAAGAAAATATTCTTAATCATATTACGGGTAGAAAAACACTGGACAACTTAGTTTGATACAGGATATGAAATGCAGGAAATCCCTACACAGTTGCCAGTCGGCAATGTATTGCCACTAAGGAGCATCATTTTAACATCTCTTATAGCAAAATTAGTTATTATTATTATTATTATTATCATTATCACATTTATATATGCAACCATTTTATGCTTTTAGTAAAAATATAAACACAAAAATAAAAATTACTAACTTTACCAGCGGCGACTCTACTCGTTTTGTCCAGTTGCGGCGACTGCAACTTCCCCAGTAAACAACTCCGTTCAGGTGGCTCATAATTCAAATATCCTTGTACGATATGACCTTAAGAACGTCCGAACGGCCCAAAGACAGTGTTCCAATTGCTATAGGCGGGCAAACTGAAGATCTTGTTGATTTGGTTTATTTACGGACGTTCTTTAACATCTCAGGTCATCAGCGTCCCATTCAGGGCGTACCGCAACGGGTGGCCGAGGTCTTTAAGGCGCGGAGTCGTGAGCGGGAGGTCTACGGGTCGATTTCCACCAGGACCTCCTCCCTGACTGAGTTTTTTTCCATGTTTTCCTCAGTCATAAATGACAAATGCCGGGAAGGTGTCCTAACATTCCTTAAAATAGCACCTTTCCCAATTTTTCATTTCATTACTACCAATGTCCACGGCCTGTGATGCCTCAGCAGTAAAAATGAGCGATAAACACTGTAAAAAACAAAAGCAGTATATGCCTCTCCAATGTCAATCCACTCGCTCTAGGTACGAACGTTCCCGCCACGAAAATCAAACTCTGAGCCACAACACTAGTTAACTTATTTATCGTAATGGCCAAATGCTTAATTCTATTTCTAAGATTTTAGAATTGCATTGGGGAAAGTTTACTAACTGTACATTGTTATGCCTTGTACAGAACTTGATATTTCCTGTTCCCCAGATGTTGATGTTTTGTAGGTTGAATATATCTTTACTGTCTGTGGAGATTCCTAAGAGATTATTTGGAAAGCCAATATTGAGTGGAACGTCATTTCTCAGTATTGTATGCCACTTTTCTTTATTCATAAAAAAAATGTTCGCTAGCTATCTCCCTCACTTCATCTATTTCACCGGAATTATATTTTTTCTTCTCTATCCCTTTCTTGTCACCAACCGCACCTATACCACTGTAACTTCCTTGCATTTCAATTGTTCTTCAAAAAGAAATATGACGACGATGACAACCTAATGACAATGTTGGCAATGGCGCCTGTCGGTGGAAGAGAGTTGGAGTGTATTCTTGTGAAACAATAGAGGGTGCTGAAACGCGCTGTTCGCTTGTTTTCCAGATCCATCACGGTGTTTTTTCCCCCACTCTGCCACCTCCCTTCTCTTTTCTTTTTGCTGCTTTATGAAAGAAAAAAAAATGCATCGATCTTACTTCTTTTTGTTTCTATAGCAGGAATCTCCTGATGACGAGCGCAGCAGATTAAAAAAGAAGAAACGAAACAATATGAATGGAACATTACTTCACGCAAAATGTACTTCCAGCAGGTATACAGCAAATGAAAGATGATGTTCTTCGAGTCAAGTTTCTGAAGAAGTAATTAAACACTTTTTGTTTCTAGGAACTTACTCGATTTTACATCAAAAGGTAATTTGACGTTTACACCATCTGACTTTCTAAATATCCTTAGCTCCTTGTTCACTCAATAAAGGTAAGCAGTTGATAAAAAGATAGACAGGAGTGGGATATTTACGTTACGAGTACTGTAATGAACTTATTTGATTTTAAAAATTTGTGCTTCAGAGCATCAAATGAAACAACTTATGAAATGTCAGTTTTGTTAACTGTAGACCTAAAATAACTTACTGAAAGAGTTAAAACGACATTAAAGACTCTAAATGTTTTCTGCTTGCCTAACTTTTTGCTAATAACGAATTTTGATGACAGATTTTCCAGTAGTAGTAGTAGTGATAGTTTTTTTTTTTTTTGATTGATTTATTTATGGACGCTCTTTAACATCTCAGGTCATAAGCGTCCCATTCAACTCAGGGCGTGAAACGGCCGACAAATTTTGCTCAGAGGCCTCTCTTTCAGGCTTGAGGTTCTTTTTCGTGCCATAAATATACGACACGGGACCCACGGCTTTACTTCCCTTTCGAAGGAAGCCATACTTAGGATTTTTACGCCCGAAAAAATCCATCGGTCCTGGCCGGGTTCGAACCCGCGATCTTGGGTTTAGGAGGCAAATATGGTAAACACTACACCACCAGGACCGACTAGTAGTGGTAGTGGTAATGATATTTATTATTTCATTTAAACTAGAAATACATATATTGCACATCACAGTCGCATGGGTCGCAAGATCATTCATGCTCTTGTAAAATACTTAATTTCTGAAATTAATCCAACAAAAGAAGTCAACAATATTAACAAGAAGGGACGCACATACACACAGGTGAAAAAGACACGTGCAATAATTCCGATATTCATACAAAATTTTCATATTATTTATGTGCAATGTTTATAGAAATTTCTTGTCCCTAAAACTACGCACGCCTAGGTTTAGCCAATTTTGACTATTTACAATTAAGTCCCAACACGCCAGCCTCCTCTATTGGATCTCAAAAATATATCCGGAAGAAACTTTTTCCTAGCATCTTCTGTCTTTGTACATTTAACCAAAATATGCACTCAGTTTTACGATTCTGAGCATATTGGGCAAATCCTTGTGCATTCCTCGTCAACAACCTTGCGTGCCTTTCATCCTCCCAGTCTAAGCCACGCTATTCCCGACCTGTTTCATGCCTAGTTCCATAATACAGGTCTGCTCACCCCATCTAATTTTAATTTCGCTCTGCAGGTCCAGAGATAACATTTGCATGCATCGCGCCTGTATTTCCTGCCGGTTAATGACAAACAGGCGCCTTTTGCCTTTTTTCATTACGCCATATTTGTTTTCAGTATCCTTCTGTCAAATATCGTTTAAAACCAATTTTTGACAATTTCCTCTGCACAACCGCGGCTCACCATTGTGGTAATGTATGCTGTTTAATTGGTGCCGATAATTTATTGCCCTCAGGGTTGTTTGTTGTCCTTTAATTATTCTTGGCCAGTATCTAAATACATTTATTTTGCTGCAAACTGCATCTTCCCAGTATCCCACCTCTGGTAGTACACCATAGTTCGATGTGCCATTCCCCCCCCCCCCATAAATCACATTGTGATTTATTTAGACGGTATTTTATCCCCTCCCCAAACCTTGCTTTTATATAACAATGAGGACCTAACCATTGCCTCATACATAGTTTATAATGTTTTGACTGGCATATTCGGTATCCGAGTTAGAAATTTCAGTGTCTCAAATAACAGACCGCTTCGCTTGTGCTGAGCAAAAACTTTGTGTTTATTCCGTTTTTCACTCATGTTGAATCTTATTCCAAGATAACCACCTTGTTTAACGATCTGGATTACTTCTTCCACATATGTCCATTTTTTCCGTAAACAGCCGTTTTTAAAGGCGGGAGTTTAGTTTAAGTAATAAACAGAACTTTTGTCACATGGACTTCTCAAAGAAGAAAATTTAAGCACTAAAATATATAATGTTTTCATTCCTTTACTTTGCGGTGGGAAACTCAGCATCTTCACAAATGCGTGGTAAAGTGGTTTATTGAACAAGCACACAAACAGTTACCGTTCTCATACTGAACTATAAAATACTGATGTGGGTTAATGTGGTTTATGTTAGGTTAGGTTCTTTTTGAGTTGCTATCATTTCTTCTACAATTATTTTAAGGTGTCTCATTATCGCTTTGGGTTATTTATGCTCTCAGAGACCATTAAAATAAGTAAAAAAATTCAAGTATACAGACTTTAGTTTTAAAATTTGCCCACTCCTGAAGTGTTCTACGATTGGGCTACAAGGGGTCACTAGCCGGCGACGCCCAAACTTATACCCCGCGACCCCGTGCCCTTAAACGTCGCTTACTGAACCTGTTACTTGTCAATCTGAGACAGCATTTATGAGCTGCCACCCCAAATTTAATTACAGTAAGTAATATTATGTAACTTCTTATTATAGTCATATCATATCATTTTATTTCCTGTACAAGTGTTGAATTATTGTGTCTAAAATGAAATTTTCTTGCAAGAATGCAGAAAGCTACCCCAGTCATAAAACCTGACCTGGGAATTTCTGTTGCCTATTGTAACAACATTTGTAAAGATGACCCAAACAAACGATGTTTTCTGGAGAAATTCCCAAAGAGGAATCCTTGAGTGAGGTGTTTATTTGTATATTGTTAGAGAATTGTAAATCTGGGTTGGCATAATGAAACATGTGACGACTACAGGGATGAAAAGACAGGCCGATAACCTCTTCCTGGGTAGAAGCCAACCGCTTGAGTTGATATATACATGTAAAATGTCACGTAGGCTATGGTTATTTAGTCTTGGAATTTTGCGGCCCGCAGTCAGTTTTGCAAGAGTATTCAGCTGGGCAATATCAGTGGAAGAGCTTTCTCAGTTCAGTTCAGTTCAGTTAATGGAAAGCTGTAGTTAGTTTTGGAAGAGTATTAAGTGAACGAGCTTTATTAGTTGAGCGCAGTACATTTTATGTGCCATAGTTTATGAAAAATAAATTGTGTCACATCCCATAAAGAGAAATCTTATTCAGTCTACATAAATTTCTTCCCCTATGGTCAAAGAACCATAAAAGTATCCAGCAGCAGAGCCTCAAAAGCGCGGCATAATATAAGTCAGCGTAAACCAATCGTCGGAGAGAAAGAAATAACATTACCCCTGAGAATCCAAATTAATGAAATAATTTCCTTTTTCCAAAATCTTTCCCTCCACATATTCCTCCATTACAATTTTAATTATTTCCATGACGCTTCGTTAAAACCTCTGTAAAGCTATCGGCAATATATATTCATTCGCAAAGGTGGTTAGATAGTTGACCCTAGAGCAAAGTATTTTTATATGTAAATATTATTTTAAATGAGAATCACCTCGTTATGTACGTGAAGAATTTCCTCAGAACAACTTTTTGATTCAATTGTTTATTTCCACAACATTCACGATTTTAGGCATAAATTTGAATGACTAGTTAAATCAGGTAATTAAAAAAATGGTTGCGATAACGTACAGTTTTAACAGAGGTCAAAATAGACGATTATAATGTGATTTCCTTTTTAACGTATTTTGCCCATTTCCAGCATTTTCTACAAGGAAGATTGTGTACGCGCTTTAGGAAGCGGAATTGAATTACGGACATGACGGGCACGTCTAGTAACCGATACGTAAAAGCTGCATGAGCGGACAAGTTTTATAACTACAGCTCCGTATTCTTTCTAAGCACACCCTGTTGCTTTTGAATACCAGGATTTTGACTGTTTGTTTTTGGTCTCAGGAAACTGAGATCTCATTATTTTCTAGAGATTACTTAACTTAATCTACAGTAGCTGAGCCCCTGTTTATTTTAACACCAACGTAGCAGAGTGTCGCGAGCCTTATAGCTAACTGAAACAATACAATGCTAGCAAATTCGGACAACACAGTATACCGAGGGTGCCAAAAAAATTATACACACTTTCACAGTAGATATCTATTTAATATATTTCAAAGTTGGACCTAAAAACAACAGCAGAGTGTAGTATGATGTTCCGTAAACAGATGTGACTCATACACATTCTGATAGCGTTGCTACGTGACAGGTATATCAACAATGAACAAATGAAGCCAAAATTATCGTGTGATGTTCTGTAAACAGATGTGACTCACATTACGTTATGTTAGCGTTGGTACAACAAAATGGAGCTAAGATTATCGTTTGAACAGCGGAAAGCAATTTTGAAGTGGTATTGGAAAACAGAGAATGTTGTTGAACTTCAAAGGCAATGGAGACGTGTGTACAGAACAGAACGGCCAACGCGAGTAACAATTGCACGCATTCGAGACAAATTTGAGACTCATAGTACCGTATGCGATGTTCACAAGGACAGATCTGGGAGATCTCGCACAGTAACAAGCCGTTCGTCCTCGGCTATGTTGTTGTATACCGCAGAAAACCTGCCAGCTACACCGGCAGCACTTCGGGAAGAAATTGAAACGGTATGTGCTGCAATCACTGAGGGTGCTTTTGCAAACTTTGCTCAATCAGTAGTTCAAACACTCTGAAGTGTATCGACGCCGATGGTGGACATTTTGAGTCACTATTAGTAATGTAAAGGTTTAAGATGATTAGTGCTCATCTTAGTGTGTTTAATTTCAATTTTGGTATGTGAACACAGTTTTTTCTTTGCTTGAGTGTGTATACATTTTGGCACCCTCTGTATACAATATAAGCTAAGGTCCGGCAGAGCGTGGTTGCGTCAGTTGTCAAGGCATATAATGCATGTGCAGATAGTAGTTTGTAGTTGTTTGAGAGAGGCTTTGCAGCGTTCGTGGACAACTCGGTCTTTCTTGTGTGTAAATAGTGTGCTAATCGTTCTCTCTTAGTTATGACACTACATAAATTTAGCTTTGAAGAACACGTTTTTATACATATATTAAAACAGATTCTTATTTTGTGGTGACCAGACGATTCTCTAGAAAATATCCTAGCAATCGTGTTCTAGGTAGAGAAACTGATTTTCAATTTCTTAAACAGTTAAGAGAAAGAGATACTTCCGCTGAGCTGCAAAAATATCCACATATTTTATTAGTATTTATTGTTCCCGGTGTAAATAATGTTTTCAGCAAACACATAAATACTAAAATAAAAATACTAACTTTATGCACAGCAACTCTTATCTTTCTAGTTGCAGCGGCTGCACTTTCCTGTGCGCAGCCGCTCATATTGCGACCTGTAACTGAAATAAACTCACATTTGCCTTTAATCGTATATAAAAAGCAGGACGAAAGGGAACGGGATGATTTCATGGTATAAATGGAGCAAAAATACTTACTAGCATTTTGGCCGTTGATGTTGCTTGACAAAAGGAAATAATAATAATAATAATAATAATAATAATAATAATAATAATAATAATATTTCACGTGTTGATATATAATTAATTCATTGAAATTGTTTTATTTGTTTATTTTAATTTCTTTCCAATATCAGTATATTTCATGTAAGTCTGATTTTAATGCGGTGTTAATTCCATGTTATGGCATTGTTTCGTACAACACGAAATAGGAAAAGTACAGTATTTCTTCGTAATAAAGTTTGTTATCTTTATGTATTATTTTATATAAAATCGGTTAATGGCATAACAAGAAGTATTAGTCATTACAGGATAAATGTCAATTTTTGTATAGCAAGCTAAAAATGTCATATTTGGGATCATTCCCCCCAAGTTCTTCCAAGATTTAGCTGGCTTCTCATTTTTGCTAAGGGCTGCAGAGAAATAAATTGCAGGACGTCTGTTTGCGGACAGCTGATTCAGTCTCAATTTGGTACAATAGCTGTTCATTTCTACAAAACTGCTCGGAGATACGGGCATACTGTCTGCTAAGCGATTCTCAAAAGTGGAACAATGGAGACAAAAGCCGGCGAGCAGGCGAGGGGACGTTTCCGGTTATCTCAACAAAGCGCGTGCGGCTTGCACGTGCAGCAACATGTGTCAGTCCAGAGAATGCCCTACTGCGGCGCTAGTATCTGTTAACGGAAACTGAACTATAGGCAAACGGCCGTGCATGTTCGTTTTGCCTCCCACATTGCAAGCCACTTGCTTTATGAGGAAGCGTACGTTGATGTTTTGTCAGCTTTGTTGTATTGATGGTCAGGTGGAAGACTAAGAGAATTAACTTACTTATCTGCCAATAGTAGTTGATCTTTTAGTAAAGAGTCAGAGTGTTAGTATCTTTCCAAATGAAGGTGTGAAGGCTGATAAATGTTTAGAACATGAACTCTACTTTATTCTCTTGAACTAAAGCTCACCTAGAAAGGCATTATATTCCTGAAACTCTTTTCAACGAAACGTCTGGAATTTTCTGAGCTTGTTATAGCCAAAAACAAACATCGGAACTGGTTACATGGGAGGTCGATATAAGATTAATTAATAATACCACTGTTATTGAGGAAGCTTAAAGCTTGCTCGCTTATGGACGAATAAATTGTATTTTCTGTATTTAGAACTTAGTTTACCAGGTTAGCTTTTGAAATTTTAAATTCAATAATACATATGATAATTAGATTAGATGAATTTTTTTTTGTAAAACTCAAGAAATAAGAGTACTATTATTAAATACTTGACCCCACTAATGCTATAAAAATGTCTCATCCTGCCCTCTTTTGCAATTTTCTTCCATTTTTTCCCCTTTTCTTCCCATCTAATATTTATTTTCGTATTTGAACTACATCTTGAGTTTTTTTTTTAAATTGTGCAGATATCAATCAATTAATCAATATTTGTTCACAAACAAATGCATTGTCGATACAGATTCGAATATTAATTAATTTCGATTGAGCAATAGCATGCAAATTCTCTATATCAATTTTATATATTTTTAAAAACACAATTTTAGGCAATGGTTTCTAAAGCTATGTTATTAAAACTTAACAATACAGAGGAGAAACCTGATAGATAGTTTTGCAGTTTTGTAAAAAACGTGGAATATTTTATTTTTAATAAGAACGTCAAATCAGCTCGAGATATTTAGCACATTTGAATTCTTTTTGAAACATATAGTATAAAGTTGTATGTCTTTATAATTATTGGGGGGGGGGGAGCAAAGACAAGTCAACAATTAGCTAATCTAACTAATAATGGTTTCTAGTGTTTATATAATGAAATCTGATCTTAAAACATTTGGACTAAAACAAGCATGTGATTAGATAATTTTATAATAAATAATTTATTGATATAAAGGGTTTACAACTATTTCAGTGGTGGTTTACAGTGTTAATCAGGTCTTTTTTTCAGCATGAATCTACCATGTGCTAAATATGTGAGGTTCTACACCATAAATTAATTTCATATCCTTAACCCTACAACTTAAAATCTTTTTACGACTATGATGCTTCCAAGATAATTTTGGATGACGTTCAAAACCCGATAAGTTCGCAGTTTGTATTTAATTTGTTACATTTCTTAAATTAAAATGCATTATTTATCTTGATCCAATAATAAACATCTACTAAAATCAACAAAATCTAACATATTTAGACAGTCTAAGTTGCTATTGAAGTTCCTAGGATTGTGTCATCATCACGCGAAACTGGAATGATTGTTTATACTGGATTTTTTTTTTTTTTTTGCTTAAAGTAATTTTTTGTTCTGACCTAATCTTAGTTTCATCAGACTTGACATAAAAAGTTTTGTATTCAATTTTCGTAATATCATACATTGTTTCTTTTTACGTAAAAACTTTTTTTTACATGCATTCCTTAGATTTTCTTACCTTTCTCCAGGTTTCAAACTATTTTCATTGGTTTAGATGAAATCAAAAGTTAACAATATTCATGAAAACAGAGCGCAAGTGAAATATATCGGACCACGTATAAGGAAAGACACACTGCTGACAGATACCGGAAGTGAGTAAAATGGACAAAGAAGTCTCCCCCTGTTGTTACTGAAAGCTTTCATTCCAAATGGGTTTAGATGACCTTGACAGACTTCAGATATTTAAACAGAAACATTAAAGAGTTTCCTCACCACGGAAGTGCTTTATCAAGACGGATGAAGTAGCTTTGTTTTTTGTCTTTCACACTTGATATATCCAGAATCCAGGGGACTCCAATATCTGTTGGCAAGATCGTTCGTGGACCAGTTTCTGAACAACTGTGTAAGGAGTAATCTACAAATCTATACAAAAAATTGTTCATAAGCGTTTATTTCAGGCATACAGATTGTATATCAGAAAGTGCCTCTTTTTTGTATTTCCAAAACTCTCTTATGCATTTAAGCAACTTTCACAGCGTATTATTTTTAACGACCCTAATTTGAACTAGTATACTAGTACTTACTACGTAGTAGTACTTAGTAGTACGTAGTAGTACTAGTAGTACTTACTACGTAGTAGTACTAGTAGTAGTAGAAGTAGTAGTAGTACTAGTAGTAGTACTAGTAGTAGTACTAGCAGTAGTAGTACTACTTAGTAACTTAGTTGTCCTTCTAAAAAAATAGAATCTAGTATAAGATAAGTAATATTGCCAAGGTTTTATTGTCCAATGGATTTTTTGTTTTTTTAGAATTGAAAAATTGGGCTTAAAATTTTTGGGAGACGGGTAAATCCCGCGATTTACTTATTTTGTCCTTTTGCTTGGTAATACGTTGTTGTTAAAATGTTTTAATTATTTATTTTTATAGTTAAGATAAATGATTGTTGTGCTTAGTTACTAAGTAACTTACTTAGTAACTAAGGTTTATACAGTTCGTAAAAGCATAACAAATTACTTCTAATTAGTTTTTTCAGTAATTACTGATTTAAGAAAAATTCACGTTTTTACTATTGCATTAAATGCGTTAATTTGAAGCAGTGGAAATAAAGTTCTTAGTTTTTGGAGTGCGATATGAAAATTATCATAATAATTAACTTATATTTTAATTGCTTGCAATAATTGTTTAATGGCACATTTTGATGTGCAGAAGTTAAAGAGGTATGCAGATTTGGTTATCTTACATTGAAAATATTTAGCTTATACTGGGTATATTTTAGAGTAATTAAGTAAGATAAAATAGTTGTTAATGAGAAAATTTGGTAGTAGAGTAATAGGACTTAGGTTTTTCATTATAATTTAGATTCAGAAGATATCACATGCAACATTTAGTTAATTATTTTTTTAAAGAATTATCGAATGATGGGAGCCAACAGACAATCTTAAACAAAATTCTTTTAAGTCTCTAATATTGGTTTTTAATGACAGAATCATTTTTAATAGATTATGGTCTTTATGTTCCCCAGATCTTACCGAATACGGCTATTTTTAATGGAAATCCTGAACAAAAAAGTTTACAAAAATAACCGTAATATTGAAGTAAAATGATACAATAAAAGAACAAAAATTCGAAGTATTTCGCAAGCAGAAGTTTTGCTTATGAATGCTAATTTATCAAATGTCAGGAATTCTGAATACAGATGGACACGGCTTTGAACCTCTACTATATCACTCATTATTACATTAAGAAAATCATATGAATATTTTTATTAATAAAATTAGTATGAACGTTCAATACACTGGGAACTTAGAAATTGACAATGCTGAGATCCAAATACATTAATTGTTGCCTGGTTTTAGTAAATATTTATTAGTGAATCAAGAAAAAATCAATTAATACATTTTAATTATATAAGAGACGTAATAAATGAAATAAAAACTTCGAACTTATTAGGTTTTAAACGTCATTCAAAACTGCCTTGAAAACTTATTCCTGAAATATATATGGTAGGATTAAGAAATTTGAGTACAGGAAATGCATAAGGAGTTGCTAATATGTTAAAAAAAAAATTGAAAATTCTTCTTGTCTATAAATTCTTTATTATACAATCGTCTACGTACGAGGGTAAGTCCATAAGTTTCCGGCGTAATCATTTTCTAGCTATGATAAAAACAAGAACTATATTTCACTTTTCAATGTAGTTACCCTTTATTGCAATACACTTCTTACATCTTGGCATTTACACTTCAATCCCCCCCTCCCCAAATAGTCAGAAGTCTGCAAAATGGGCATAAACAGCATCTATCATTTCTTCGTCAAACTTAAATTTCCATCCTCGAAGGTCCTTCTTGAGTTTTGAGAAGAGGAAATACTCACTGGGAGCTAGATATGGGCTCTAGGGTGGATGGTCTATCTCTTGAAGTCACATTTCTTCACAGTTTCCTTTGCAACAAGATCTGTGTGCACGGACGCGTTGTCGTGAAGAAGGCGCACAACACCACTCAGCTTTCCTCACCTTTTCTCTTTGATGGAAGCACGTAGTCTGTGCAGTAGGCCAGCATAGTACTCTCCATTTACTGTGGTGTTCCTCTCCTTGAAGTCAATGAAGAGCATTCCTTCACAGTCCCAAAAGATTGTGACCATGACTTTCTTGGTTGACTGAGTGACTTTGGCCTTTAAGGGCGATGCTTCTTCAGGTTTACGCCTGCTACTCCATTGATTCTCTTTTTGGACAACGGATCACAATAGAGGACCATAATTTCATCTCCTGTAACAATGATTTGTATAGCTTATATCTCGTTGCCACGACAGAGTTCCAAAATGCCTGCCAACAGCTGACTCGTTGCTGCTTTTGGGCTGAGGAAAGAAGTTTAGGCGCTAACTTTATTCATGTTTAAATATTCGTGAATAATTTGAAGGATTGTTGCTTTAGAAAGGCCCAACCTTGGTGCTATTTTTGTAACTTTGAGCCTCCGGTCTTGCATAATTTCTCCTTCCACAAGAGCGATGCTTTCAGCAGTGAGCATCTCCAAGGGCCGATCTGCACGCCCTTTTCTTCTGTCTTCATTGCTTTCTCGATCCATTCGGAAAGGTTTGACCCATTCTTTTACGGTAGAATATGATGGGGGTGCTTCCCCATATACACCGTCCAATCGCAGAACTGAACACAGCGGAGCGGAAGTTAGAACTGTAATTATTTACTTGACATACAAGGTATGATATCAGATAAGGGTTTTGTGAAGGCGATAATCCTTATTGGTGAGACCGGAAACTTATGGACCTAACCTCGTACAAATTCATTTTAGACCAAATGGTTAAAATTAGATTTCATTGCGCAAATACTAGAAATAATTATAAATTAAATTTACTAATAGTATATTTGCCTTTTCCAAATAAAAAAAAACATTTTTACAACGACATAGAACTTTATAATAAAAGTGCCCTTACAAGCCAGGGCTCTGAAGGTATGTGTTAAGTAAAACATATATAATAGTAAATAATTTAGCCATTATTTTAATTTGGGAATTTTATGTTATTTTTCAATCGAAATTGATTAATATTTTAAACTGTATCAACGGTGAGGTGTTCAAAATGTATTTGGTTGTGAAGAAACATTGATTAATTGACTGATTTTGGCAAAATTCGAAGATCTCAGCATATGGTTCAGATTCTCTAGAGAAACAAAATGTACTGTTCTTTGTAGCGAGAATTTTGTTTCTTTGCATGTGTCGAAACTTCCCATAAATTTGGCAGACACCGTGCAAGATCTGAAAATTTAACGTGAATGAGATCACGGAATTCATACCGCATTGTGGAGTGAGAGTTCTTTTCCCCGCAAGCTGCCACAGATGTAGCTTTATTACTGACATCATTATCTATTCAATCACACAAGTATTTATTTGTGTGTTGCTTCTGTAATTTGACATTCAAATCGGCAGTTCATTCTTTTTGTTTTCTTTTATGTACACGAGATCTGTGCACATACTTTCCAGAGAGGTTTCAATAGTGAAAGTTTGCGTTAAGGAAAATACATTTTTCTTTTGTTGTTGTTGTTATTTGCCAATTACGCTATATGCCTTGACCTTAATTAGATTGCTCACATGAAGCTTTGTGTCATTTTGTGTCAAATGGAAGGGTGCGGATAGGTTTGCATGCGGGAATATTTTAGACTTTTTTACCTTACCATTGGTTACAGCACGGCAAATGCTTTGCTTAACATTTCTAAGGACATCCGAGGCTGGATTTTCTAACTTATATAGAGCTAGAGCGTTTGGTTTGACTCAGTTAATATGAATAAATTACTTTCAAAACTTAAGTCACTGCATTTATCTGAGAACTCGATCAAGTGGTTGGTTTCAACTGTATCTCTCCGACCGACAATATGTGAGGTGTTGCAGTAGGAGATCGCTTTTCGCTTAGGAGGTCAGTAGACTGTGCAATGCAACAGGAGTCAGTGTTGGTTCAATATTATTCTCTATTTATATAAATGACATCACTAACCACATTGAGAATTGCAAATCCTGTGTATATGAATATAAATGAAAAATAGTGTAAAATCATGGACAATGCAACCCAAATAACAATAATTAGAGAAGCAGAAAAACGATAAAACACTTAGAAAGTTACAAATTTTGTGCCCTATACTTCGAACTGCTTGAGTTCTTCTAGGCAAGAAGACAAGTGGAGGAGGTAAAATAAATATTGAATATTCGAAGGTAACGTTATGCATGGAAACAAATAAAACAAGTAACAAGAATGAGTGAGAGAGAGAGCAAATATTAATATATAAGTTTTAAACCAAATGGTAAACGCTTTATGCAAGAATTAGCTGCCATTTCTCTATCTCTGAGTAAATTTTCAGAGCTATGAGTCCATAACGCATCAATGAGCGTTAAATTAATTAAATTAAATTAAATGTATCATCATCATTATTGTTGCGTTACCTTCTCATAGCTCTGAAATTTTATTCAGAGATGGAGAGATGGCAGCCATATTCTTGCATAAAGCGTGTATAAAAACCGCCACGGGTGGCCGAGGTCGTTAAGGCACGGACTCGTGAGCGGAAGGTCTGCGGTTCGAATCCCGCCAGGACCGTCCTCCCTGACTGGGGTTTTTTCCAGGTTTTCCTCAGTCTTCATAACTGGCAAATGCCGGGGAGGTACCTAAACTTAGGCCTGGAACGCTTCCTTCCTTAAAAAAAAAATCCTTTCCCAATTTATCATTTCATCTCATGTATCATCAGTGTCACCGCCTGTGGTGCCTCAGTAGTGAAAACGGGCGTTAAACACTACTCAAAAAAAAAATAAAAATAAAGCGTGTATACTACCGGGCTTTAATCTTACATATTAATATTTTTTTATCTTTCTCTCACTCACTCTTGTTGCTTGTTTTATCTGTTTCCGTGCATAAAGTTACCTCGATATTCAATTTTTATTTTTACCACCTTCACTTGTCTTCTTGCCTTAGATTGATTTGGTACATTTACAGACGCTCTTTCACATCTCAGGTCATCAGCATCCCATTCAATTTAGGACGTGAAACAGCCGACAAGTTTTGCTCAGAGGTCTCTTCTTTCAGGCTTGAGGTTCTTTTACGTGCCGTAAATGTATCACCCACGACCTTACTTCCCTTCCGAAGGAAGCCATACTTAGGATTTTTACGCCTGAAAAAATCCATCGATCCTGGCCGGGTTTGAACCCGCGATCTTGGGTTTAGAAGGCAAGTATGGACCGACTTCTTGCCTTAGAAGAACTCAAGTAGTTCGAAGTACAAAATCTGTATTTTCTGTTTTATCCTTTTTCTGCTGCTCTAGTTACTGTTATGTATTGTATATATATAATATACCGAGGGTGCCAAAATGTATGCACACTTTCACAGCAAATATCTATTTAATATATTTCAAAGTTGCACCAAAAAACAACAATAATGTATAGTATGATGTTCTGTAAACAGATGTGACTCACATAAATTATGATAGCGTTGCTATGTGACAGGCAAATCAACAATGAACAAATGAACCCAAGATTAAACTACCTGGATTTAAGGGTTCTGGCTCTTTATGACCTCTGAAAGCTCTTTCCTGTTTACAAAAAAGGTTTTCGATATCAATTGAAATCTGCCTTCGTTTCCCTTGTTATCTTCAGTTTGCGATTTTGATTGAATAGCTCTGACATGTTTGGATAGTTCCTTATATGAAATAAACGCTCTTTAGAAGATATATGCCGAGCTAAACCTCTTTGACAAGTTCTTTAGATCGAAATTATCAGAGTACCAAACCGTCTTTTTGTATTTTCATTTAAAATATGCCCAACAAAAGTTTATTCTTTATGGAACTGCCACATAGCTGCTCATATCATGTACATGTGTAACACTGGAGTTGGGGAATTTCGTGTTCATTTTGGCTTCTTCTTGAAAATAAAATCTCCAGCGAAGAACAAATGATATCCTAATTGGAATACATTAGGTCGGCGTTAATTCCTGAGTTGGCTTCCTTTATGTTTTCACTAGTGTAAAAATTACATGCATTTTGGAGTTCTTCAACAATGGTTAAGCTCATTTTGACGCAAAGAGCACTTGTTAGTGCATGGCATTTTGACATGCTTCTCATCCATAAAATTTCGAAAGGAGACTTTGGGCAGACAATCTAATCATTTACGGTTTCTTCATTTTCTTTATCTCCTCTTAGTTATAAACTAAGCTGGTGTTACCTTATGCTACAGAATGAAACTGCCTAATCAGACGCTTCCCGGATGGTGTGGTATAAAGTTATGGCAGCGAATGGCCAAAGTGTACTCAAACCTTTGACCGTGAGGTTTAAATTGTTGTTTCATTTAGAATTTCTTCATAGTGTAATAGTTGTTTGCAGTTCAAGACCTTTACTTCTCCACATATTTCTGCCACTTGCGACCTTTTCCATTATTCCCTTTCTCTGCTGCATTTCCCAATGTTCTTTATATTATTTCTTTCTTCTTCCTCTCGGCACTTCAGTGTAGAATATTTTTCATCATTCTATTTTTTACACATTCCACACCATATTAATGTGTGTTCTTCTTCAATGCATTGTTTTAGCTTAGCTTAAGTCTCAAATAGTAATATTTTTCACTCTTTATTTTCTACAATATTTGTAACTCTGACTCCAAATTTGTTTTCTTAGTACTTCCTACCAAATCTCTCTGTCTTTCCACTTTGTCCTCTATCCTTCTTAGCAGTGTGCTCTATGTACCAGATGTCAATGTTTTATGTGATGTTCCTATCTTTTTTAACAGGAGGTAATCAATATGGTTTTTACATTTTTTTTCCAACTATTTCATTTATCGTTCTTTGAATATCAATCCAGGAACATATCCATACGTTGAATGATTTATTACGTTTTGTAGACATGGAAAGCATTAATTTCTATGATCGTTTTACTAACCCAATGTCAGTCCTCCCCTGCCGGCTTTTTCTTTAAACAGGAGACATAAGTTTCTTTTCTCCCCCCCCCCCTTATGGAAGAGCTGCAACAGATTGCCAATACCTGCACTAGGAGAACCTTCTTTAGCTGATGGCAAGGTTCCCGTTGTATCTTCTGACCTATTTGTGCACATTTCACTCCCAACTCCTACTTTCCCACTCTTACAGGATGGATTTTTTTATTTAAATTAATTTTTATTTTTGATTAACAACACCGAAATCAATATGACAAGTATTCTTCCTTTTTATTTATGCTCCTCTCTGTTTCAGAAGTAGTTGTTCTATTCTCTCATATACCAAAAATAATAATTTTAAAACTTCAAAGAAAATATATCTTTAATTTCCAAAACTAATATTTTTCGTAAACTATCCTTTGACATTACAACTTTAACAAAAACGAGAATAGCGCTAGGAATAGTTTTCATACTCATTAATCACCCAACTTTCACTCAAATGTTTATATTGTTATAACATTTAATTTTTAAATTTGTAATTTACATTCTCTTTGATTTTAAATTATTAATTATTTTCTCAAAATTAATTTTTAAACTTTTTAATCCCTACTTTATGCTTCCACCAATAGTCATAAACGAAATATATTCCACATTTTGAGCTATTATGTGCAAACGAATTATTTAAATATGAGAAATTTAAACTAGTATTTAAATATTTACAGATATTAATTTTCCAGGTTATCACTTTGGCACGAAGTCATGTTAGAATTCAACCAAACTCGAAGTGTTATGTAGCAGTTGCCGGAGCTTGTAGACCCCTGTTTTGTGAGCTTAGTATCGATAGTTGTCCCTTCCTGCCATTATCTCTGTTATCGTAGGAAGTAATAGAACAACATGGAAAGTGCCTCATCTGTTCCAGGAAAACACAGTAATGCTCGCTGCTTATAATTTTAGAGTAAGCTACTTTTAGAAAATCTGCCAATTTTCTGTCCCTAAATGAAGAGACTACAACTGCGTACTGAGTTCGAGGTTTCGTCACAGAAACCCAAAAAAGTACAGTACAGTGATGCACATTTAAATACGTTCGATTAGCACGTCGGTCATCGACGACAGTAGCCCAGAAATTTGTCCATTAGTGCAGAAAAACTGGCGAGTGAAGATGGTAGTTCATTAAGAAGACGTAGATTGTTCATACAAACTTCCAGCCTTTTCTGTAAAAGAAAGTGCTAATGGATGTTGTGTTATCATTCTGTGGTAGTAGGAGAGATACAAAATATAAATAACAGAGGTAACCAAGAGTTAATACCAAGATATTGTAACTAATCCTTAAAACTGAATCACTAATTTGTTTTTAAATTTCTTGATAGAGAGGTTACCACTGAAAGGATAAAATCTTATAATAAAATCAAACTCAATAAACAACATAAACAAAATAAAATATTATTAAACGAGATTAAAGATAAAATTTTTATATTTCCTTTGAAGTTTTAAAACTTTGTTATTTTTGGCATACAAAACCTGAAGGCAAAGTATTCCACTGCTCTATAGGTCTATTAATGCAGGTAATGTTCCAACATCAATTCTACATTTTACACCCCTAATTTTGAATTCATGGTAATGTGGGCCTTTCTTCCCTCTTCTGAATGTCCGCCCGTGACTCAAAACTTGCATATTTACTAAGCAGTGCACATAACATTTTCCTTGATAATGGTTTCCAACCTTTTTTGGAAACGTAAATGCCTATCCATTTTATGAACTTGGCCGTTGATCTCTGATTTTTTTTCCATAGTAGCTACATGACTAACCTATAAGGATTCCAGCAGCACTTTGCTCCGTAATAATCGCATAGTGACACAAAAGTTGTTTCCTTAGGTTTTTCACTTCCCTTTTTTAGTATTCTCATAATTTACAATGTTTTTTTTTTGTTTTGTTTTAGGGCACACGCACAATTTTGAATCAAGTTATTACCAAAATACAATTATTTCATTAAATGCTTAATGGTTTTTGTATTTTTATCATATTGGCAGGCAACGATAGAAAACAAAGGTGTGTTAACAATTGAATACTTATAACTTTAAATTTAGTAATTTAGGGTGCCAAGTAAAATTTCAACGTGGGGGTGCTTCTGCAATATATAAATTGGTGTGTGTTTTATTATGTTTATTTTAAATAGGTAGTTGTTCTGACTCGCGCATTTTGAAAAGTAATATTTGCTTATCTTTAACGCCAAAGCATATGCATACATGTTCTAATCGTTATGTGTGAAGAATAGGCACGGTCTTATATTGTCAACCTTACTGCCATCGCCTAAAAGGCAAGCAAATATTCAATTTAAACAGAGCACTCTAAACTCATTAACTGTGACATTTGGGGATGTAGTCAGCATTTAATCACTTTAAATTTAACACATCATTGTTCTAAATAATTAACTAACAGGAAATAATTAAGGAAGTAATTTTAACTAATAGTTGTTATAAAACAAATTAAAGCGTTATTTTCGTTTTAAGCTACTTTATTGATACCTGGTTTACATCTTTGACCTTTTACAAGCCTCTGAACGATAGATGGTCCTGAGGAGAATTTGGCTCGAATCGTTCGGTTTCAGATTCCTCGAAGTATAAGGTAGAAAGGAGAGCTAAACTTTTAAAAGACACTAATGCGCCATCTTCTCACGCATGCGCATAATGTCATTTTTCAATTGCAAAGACCCCTCCCTGGCAAATTGCTATGGCTACTATGTTGACAACACAATACAGTTTCAAAATGTTTAATTCCAAAGTCCCCATGTCACATTTCGCACTCACGTATTATCTAAACTGGTTAGTAACCGTGACAAGGAAGAAATTTTAACTGATAATATTTATAAAACAAATTATTTTTTTTCCAAAACACCCGTGCCACAATATTATATTATAAATGTGGAAGTTGCGCCAAAACTTCCTTCTTCAAAGTGTTTTCAGTAATTGTATATCTTGAAATTGGTTGCTAGTATACTATATTAATTAATTTAGGATAACAAGATTTTTTGGGATGTAGGAATATATAAGTAGTTAATGCATGACCATCTGCTAATTACTGAGGAATAATTATTTTAATTTATAGTTAAGTGTTGATAAAGTCAGGATATTTTCTCTTGATCTCATTTTACTTTGTCATTACAAACACAACAACTAATCATTGTACAAAAGGTGTTGCCAAACGAGTCAAATTGCCTCAATGACATAAGAATTGTGAGATGTAAATCAGGTTACTTTACAAGCGTCGCAGCTTAGAACATGCTCTTTTCTTAGTCTTTATACTCTTAAGACCCTTCGTCGTCATCATCGCTAAAGAACGGGCATAGGGAATCCGGAGCATTTTCAGTCAGGTAATGAGGGGCATTAGCTGGGAACTGGAAATTCTCCGCAACAAACTAAAGTGCCCTCTACTAGAAACCTTTTCTTATCGCTGTTGGCCCATTTCACGCTGACTGGTTTTAGCTATCACTTAATTAGTTTGCTTTCTCGCGATTACCAGGACATTTTTAACCTACTTAGATATGTGCGCGTTAGAACGGTGACTCAAGGACAACGGAAGTGCTAAGGCTTCTTTCAACTTCGCTAACGACGATGTAGAAAGTATGTCAGCTGTTTCTAAAACTAGATAAGCTTTCTAAGCTACAACAAAAGAATTGTCTAATGTTAATGCATAGGACATTGCAGAAAATAGAGCAAGTATTAAATGAATGTTCCAAAATGTATATAACTTTTTGCTTGTAGGTAAACAAAATCTGTTAAATTGAAAGTGAAAAACAATAAACATGAAAAATAACTAGAAATACATATTATTTGTTAGGACATCTGCAATTAAACCTAGAATAACAAATACTGGGTATTTCATGTGTTTGTCGCCCGTTTCACGTCAGCTGACGGATAGACAACTCTGTGCAACACGGATGTAATATCGGCGCAATTGATTCTACCTCTCACAATTACAACTACAATAAAAATAAACACGTATCTTAATACAGGAGACATTCAAATCTTGTCGTGCTTCTTTCAAAGTTCAGTCAATTTTCTCGCTTAATTATTTCTTTCAGTTCTTCTAATGTGTGTGTGTGTGTGTGTGTGTGTGTTTTAATGGTGTTTAACGCCCGTGTTTACTACTGAGGCACCACAGGCGGTGGGCACTGATGATACATGAAACGAAATTATATATTATGAAAGTATTTTTTAAGGAAGGAAACGTCCCAGGCCTAAGTTTAGGGCACCTCCCCGGCATTTGCCATTTATGAGGACTGAGGAAAACCTGGAAAAAAACCCAGTCAGGGAGGACGGTCCTGGCGGGATTCGAACCCAGACCTCCCGCTCACGAGTCCGCGCCTAAGCGAGCTCGGTCACCCTTGGCTATTTCTAATGTTCCATGCACATTTTTTTTTAATTTCCCCTACAAATTAAATGAAACATCTTTAATTATTTATGGTATTCTCAAAAAAGATACACTATATGCATTATACACCATTTTATCTTCATTCATATATAAAATTAGGCTTTTCTGTACTCCAGTAGCTATTATTTTGCAATGAAACATAACCACGTTATTGGAACCATGTTTCATCAATAAGAATATTAAGTACGGCTCTATTTCTCTATCATTAACGCTCATTAACATCCAATTACAGGAATTTAGTTAACGGTGAACTTGTATGCTTTCAAGTTTAAATTGACTCAATTTCGTAAGATATAGCAGGACAACATTGCCACATCTTCTGTTATAGGGTACTTCTTTATTTTCAATTTAATTGAAGTTCTAATTGCGAAAACTTGAAACAGTTGCGCGGATTTAGATCCGTTAGGCCGGTAGTTACTGTTCTGACAGCCGACCCACCAGTTGTCCTGGAACGGGCGAAACAGATGACCGATTGCCCAAAGAAATGGATTTATTATAAAAGTGTAAAATATAAAACGTGTCTTGTTTGAGGTAAAATTGAAAATGAACAAATATTGATAAATGTAACACTGTACACCGGCAAGCGAGTTGGCATAAGCTCAAGATATCACACCGAGATTCACAACTTAGTTAAATCAATAAATAATAATAATAATAATAATAACGGGGAAATCTGAGGATTACTTTCCATTTCTTACTAACAGTTCCAGATGTTAAAAAAAAATAAGCGTTAACGATCGCGCAACGATCGCAAATTATGCAAGTACGATTCAGAATGTTCCAGATTTAAAATTCCGAGAGTAGAGTGTACGCCGGGGGAAGAATCATCTAAAGAGCGCATGCGCAATGCTTGTCTAGAGCTAACTACAACCTCCGGAGGAAGTATTTGGTAGCTTGGAGTAAATGAGATGCATTCAAAGTTCCCCAACATAGCAACATCACAATGGAGCAGGAATCTCCTCATGCTTATCAACATCGTGTGAAAAGGACTGGAAACAAAAGATGCGCTTGCAGAATTTGCCCTGTGTAACGGAAAATAAACAAAAACTTGGCACTGGATAAAGCGCATTACACGGGAACTTGGAAAATTACCCTTTTCTTCATTGCCTCTTCTTCTTCACATCGGCTACCTCTACGTCTTGCATTGACCTTGTATGTTCAACATAATAACAAAATGTGTTTTTTTTATTTAATAGTTGCACATCTAATCTGTTTTTTTAATAAATATCATCTAATTTTACTGCCATTATAAAGACTGCGTGTGAACAAGGTTTAATGGTGAAGAATCCCAGCACATAAGCTGTAGATGGTTCTTGTATGACTGATTTAAATACAAAGTATGGCAGAGAAGTTCAATTAATAAATGAGATATTTCATTTGTTGAAAGAATTTAACATTCACAAAATATGTAGCAACTTAATAAGGTATCACTAATCTTCAACTTCAAGATAAATCGAATGTTTACTAATAAAACTTTTAGTGTTCAAAAACGTACAGTTGAATATTATATCTTTAATTTAAATTTCAAAGATAAATTTTGTGATTAATCCTTGCTGGAAGATATCGTCGCAGAACGATGGAACACGCCTTCCCACCAAGCCAGACGATAACCTCTAGCAGTGACAAGTTTGAAGTCCAAACGTAGTTTACCTATACCAAAGACGTGAAAAGTGCCTACAAATAGAGCGATAAGGAAAACAAGTTGGAAAGCGTGGCGTCAGAGAAGGAAGGATCTCGAAGATTCGAGAGAAAGGCAAGGTTTCTAGAGGAGCAAGAGCGCACACAAAATGAGCCGGTATATACCGCTATAGTGTCTATAGTGATTGTCACAAAAGTAGGTTGGTTACGGAACGCAGCTGAACGAATTAGGCCCACTGCACATTTAGCTAAATACAGAATTGTTTCAGTACATTCTTATAATTGAAAAACCATGCGCAATTAATAGAGTGAACGTGCTTAAAATTCGGAGGAGGTGTTAAACTTGTTAATATTTTGCTGGAAGAAGACGCAGCGTCTAACCATTGTTGCTCTGCTTTCAAAGTATTGGCTATTTCTTTTCCTATGTCATTTTCAGTTCATCTAATGTGTACGGTTTTGATTAATAAGCACAGTTTTTAAAATTGATTCACAAATGAAAATCTGGGGATCGAGAAAGTTGCACTCCTTCACTCATTACTTTGTTGTTGAATTTGATTTATTTACGCACGCTCTTTGACATCTCTCGTCATCAGCATCCCATTGAATTCAGGGTGTGTAATGCGGAAAAATTTTGCTCAGAGGCCTCTTCTTTCAGACCTGAGGTTCTTTTACGTGCTGTAAATCTACTACATGGGACCCACAGCTTTACTTCCCTTCCGAAGGAAAACATTTTGGGAATTTTACACCCGAAAGAACCCATTGACACTGGCCGGGATTGAACCCGGGTCTATGAGGTAAATATGGTTACCACTACACCACCAGTACCGACTCAAAGCTGTCATCAAACCATTCACATCACAGCAAGCAACTAGGTTAATATAGTGTTTAAAATATGGAAGCAAATCTTCCTACGGACTGTTGTTCTAGACATTACGCTCTAGAACCTAGTTGCTTAGCTTTATCTTTTGCTAGATCCAGTCTCAAATTAAATCATTTAGTCTGCGTGGCTCACCCATTGACTCAGGAATCAGAATCCTTTGTTGTGGAAGCCACGCAGTATTGTCATATAATATACTGTGTTCATCTTCAACAGATTTCAGACTACTCCAGTGGAAGGTTGGGCACAGGCAGATCGTCCCCACAAGCCGGATAGCTGACATGCTAGGGTATTTCATGCTCAACTTCTTCTTTCTTGACATGCCTTTCGTAATAGGAAGTATTGTGCAGAAATAGCACTTACCTAAATGCTTTATCGGCTCTCTTAAACTTTTATGGATGAGGACATTGAACGCCCCTGTTCATGGATCTAACCGATACCGAATAGATTTACGGAGCAAGAATTATAGCTAATGTCAGGCACCCACGTTTCGTCTTGATCCCCTACTTTCGTATCAAAATAATGTGTCAAGACTGCAGAAATTGGCCGTTTCTGGGCTGAAAATATCGCATCACCATAAACATAAGAGAAATTATAAAATTTGTTGAAGTATTTACGTGTCAATCTGACTTTTCAAGTTAAACATTACACGAAATAAACCTGCAAACACTGTGAGACACAGCATTCTAACCTTCACTTCGACAAAGGATCTACGGTAACTCCTTATTCCCGGCCTTGGGCCCTAATTACTACCTTATTTAGCCGCTCGGAGCACTAAATGATTAATTTCATATACATATCCTAAAACATCATAAAGGGCTTATTCTCGGAAATAAGAGATAGGTACGTTTAAATGCCATACCTTTTTTTAACTTACAAAATAAGTGTTTCAATCAAGAAACATTTTCATTGTTATAGTAATCTATAATCAACTTCTAATCAGCTCTTATGCCTCTGATTGTGCTGTCCATTTTAACTGGTAGATGGCCTTTGTAGATGGCATTTTCGAATAGCATATATATATATATATATATATATATATACCGAGGATGCCAAAAATATATACACACTTTCACAGTAGATATCTATTTAATATATTTCAAAGTTGAACCGAAAAACAACAGTAGTGTGTAGTATGATGTTCTGTAAACATATTTGACTCACATACATTATGATAGCGTTGCTACGTGAGAGGTGAATCAACCATGAACTAATGGAGCCAAGATTATCGTATGATGTTCTGTAAACAGATGGGACTCACATTACGTTATACTAGTGTTGCTACAACAAAATAGAGCTAAGATTATCGTTTGAACAGCGGAAAGCAATTTTGAAGTGGTATTGGAAAACCGAGAATGTTGTTGAAGTTCAAAGGCAATGGAGACGTGTATACAGAACAGAACCGCCAACACGAGTAACAATTGCACGCATTCGAGACAAATTTGAGACTCATGGTACCGTATGCGATGTTCACAAGGGCAGATCTGGGAGACCTCACACAGTAACAAGCCCCGCGTACTGAATCCAAGTCACTGGATAGGGTGAAGAGGTCCGGTTGAGTTTCCACCTCGTTCTCCGGATATAACTCCGCTGGACTTCTATCTATGGGGAACTCTGAAGAATATATAACGTTGAAAATCATCTACACTGGCAACACTTCGGGAAGAAATTGTAACGTTATACGCTGCAATCGCTGAGGACACTTTCGCAAACGTTGCTCAATCAGTAGTTCCACGTACTCAGAAGTGTATCGACGCCGATGGTAGGCATTTTGAGAAAGTTGTTCTTTCTTTGAAGTGTGTATACATTTGTCACCCTGTGTATATGTAAATTATTTATCTATTATTTACTTTTGTTTATTTTTTGCTGTAAAGTAGCTCTTTGGTTGTTCGCGACAAACAAAAATCTATTTATGTTGGACTTAACTTACTTCCGAATGGAACATCACTGCCGATAAGGTGCATTATTGTGTAAAATAACATTGTCGGTTGCTTGTAATCTGTAATTTGACAATTAAGAAAAAAGATTCGATTAGCAAGATTATAGAGTAGGTGAGGCTAAAATGGAAATTATTACTAAAATGATTGATCACAAGTTATACATTTAAAGAAGTTATTGAATAATGTCATTATTTAAGAGAAGAGCACGCATAAGTGAACGATATCTTTGAAATAAATTACACAGGGCTCAAATATTGTCTCGTTCTGCAGAAGCAAAATTTTACATTTGTGTTATTCAATTTTGAAATCTTTCATTTTAATGCAGGAAAAAACGAATGAGCGGCAATACTTCTTGCAAGATATTTATTTAGAATATTTGGTACTATTTTAGACTTTTTGTTACATTGTTATCAAAATTAAGCGCTCATTAAATGAAATGAATAAACACAGTATGGTTTTTGATTTTAAAGGAAAAGGGTAATAATTAGGAAATGCGAGAGATTTATTAAGACTAAGACGAGTAAGACAGAAACTTAGGCATGTTTGTCAAATAAAGCAGAATATTATTCCCTTTGTTTGGAAAAAAAAATTCTTTGCACTGATGTGTAGAAATGTGTTGCTCGCCAGACGCAACATGAGTGAAAGAACACACTGTGTGCACATTGAAAAGACCGCTTTGTTGACTAGCGAAGATGAATATCTGGTTTAAGCGTGAGAACTGGGTGAACTCGGGACCCAAATAAAAAGACCATGACTGTGAGAGACTAAAACATATCTGTTTTCATTTGCACATAATTACACACGCTATGTAACGTACAGCTCTCAACAAATGTATCTTTTTACTTTGTGAGAAGTTGTCTTAACGATGTGAGTAACGCTTAGGGTAAACAAAACAGTTGCCGGTCATCAATGGCAAAAGTGAAATGCACCCCATGAAAGTTTATATTGTATTTATATGACACGAGTGTCTTCTATAGTTTTAAAAATATTGTAATGATTATATTATTTATACTATTCCTTATTTACAGTTGTTTACAAAATAAAAATACCAAAAATATCAATTACATTTGCCCATATTTGCTGTTCAATTTAATAAAATAACATGCCGTCCTAAAATTCAACACGAAATACAATATTGTAATAGTAATGAGACAAACCTCTTTTGATTTAAACATTGTTCAAGCACATATTCCATAGTTGTTGCATACGAACAACAGGTATGTAGGCACTGCTACGATTATGAGTGCAAAATTATTATTGTTAAAATGAAGGCAGATTGTGGAATTGTATAACTAGTTCAAATACCCAGCTCTCAAGAAACATATTTCCAACTGTCCATGGCCGACTACTGACAATCGCTGTTATAAAACTCATTATTGATCATTTTATGTATATATATATAAGAATTTCCTAAGAGGATTTGAAACCTCCATTCCTTGCCCTCTACCTCCTCGCAATTTCATTGTACAGAGGGATAAGTGATTTCAACACAGCAAACATGAGCCTACCACCATCAAGAGGCTTTCTAATGGATGATTTTCCTTCGTGCAACTGCTCCAAGCATTACTGCCGATCGGTCGGTTCATGGTGAACAGGAGTCACAGACTCCGTAGCTATGATTGTCGCGTAAGTTATTACTAACACTTTAACATTTAAAAGACACGTTTACTCACAGTTATCAAGCAATAAGATACTGGAATTGCCTTCATTTTTATACAGTTCTGGCATTAGCTTATGAAATTAACCGTTATCCTCTGTAGTTCCTTCTGAGAAATGGAAGACATTTCTTCACGAATATTGTTTTTAGTTCATATAATGTGTGTGGATCTGTCTTGAACACTTTTTCTTTTAATGCCCCCCCCCCCGAGATAAAAATTAAATCGGGGGACCGAGAGGGCTGTATGTTGTTAGTGATGACTTTATCGTCGAATATTTCATAAATTACAGGCAAGAAGACATGGTCTGTCTGTGCCGTTGCAGAGTCCTGTTGGAAAAGTCGCGAACCTACGTTTCCTCGCAATTAATTCGCGGAAATTGTTGTTAAATATTCTGCACACACCTATCACTAATTATTTCTTTAAAAAAAAAGGATCTGTTATTCTCTCGACGTTAATTGCACACCACACGCCTACCTTTTGATCATGCAGGGATTCATCGTATAACAGATTAGATTTTTCTGAGCTCCAGTGTCTGTTGTTTTGTGAATTAACATACCCACTTAAGTGGAACCAAGATTCGTACGTAAAATTAGATTTGAGTCAATTTCTCTGTTATGTACAATATTCAAATGTACTTCTGGATGCAGGGTCACCCGGTTTAAGTTCTTGCATTACTGTAATGTTATATGGTTTTTAGTTTTAATAACTTTTGTAGCCGTTCAAACAGAGGAGTATGGAATTCTCGTTTGCTGATTAGGGAGCGTTCCAGAGCATGTCCAATGTTATCTAAAATTTTTTGTGAGTTCTATACGTGGCTGTATATGCTTTTTATCAAGAAACTTCCGTTTCGCGACACTTATTTACTAATCTGTGAATCGAACTTCGACTTGGAAGCTGAATATCAGGAAATCTCTGTTGAAACATCTCCGTACATCTCGAGCCGATTGTGTACGCACTTACAAATTGTAAATAAATACTCTTTTAGGTACTACTGGGCCATATTAACTTAATTAATATACAGTATTACGCCTTCTAACGAATATTTAATACATTGTCACACAAGAACCTGCCTGTACGTTCTTAAAGCTAAACTCGTACTGACCTCCCCTTCGGCTTCCCGGCCGGCTTTCAGGCTTGGGAATGAGACGAGAACTATAAAGTTCAGTCAACTGCGGCCTACCGCATGTGGAGCCCTCCCGTAAAGGAAAAATCACCCACGTATTAGTTCCCCAACGTTCCAGACTTCCCCGACTCAGAAAATTTCCGAGTATGTACCCGAAATCCCAGATCAGAAATGCAGTCAAAGATTTTGTACAGCTCCATTAAAAAGGTAATTGTATTACGGCGCAAACTACAACAACATATTGCAACTCAAAATTTTAATGTATTATAATGTGTTAAATATTTCAGAAATAATTAAATGCACATACTTTCTAACTACAATCTAGTGCACTATATGATAACACTAGTAAATGAAGTAAGTAGCTCTATAAAGTAATAATTTTACACAACTCTTAATATGGTTTTACTTAATCCTTTACAGGCGACATAACTGACAGAGAAATCAAAAGATGTAAACGCATTTCTGTAAGTAGATTTTCTGAACCAAAATTTATTTTTTCACTGCTCTCATATCTAAATAATAGTTCATTTTAACATAAATATTCGTCATCAGTCTTGTGGTTTAAGTTCTTTTCTTTCAGTACAAACCGTTTTCTTTAAGCATTGCTTTGCCAATTGAGTGATTATTTTTATGTTCCATCTCGTCTTGATGATTTTAATTACTCAAAACCAAATTTACACTGGATAGGTGATATTTTGTGATGTTTAAAGTGTTGTGGATAGTTATTATTCCATACAACTGATCCAAAACGACTTTCTGCCTGTAAAGCAGAAGGTCAGAATATAAAGTGCAGTCATATTTTTTTATGACAAGCTCATTATAAACAGGGCTCTGAAGAACCTACACAAGATATCAACTGTTACAATATGATTATCATTTGCCAAATTTGCGCTGTTATTGTGCATAGACTAGGAATAAAATAAACAGTCAATTTTAATTTTAACATAAGAGCTTTGGTTGCAAAGCACACATTACTTTTATTCTTTCTACAATATGTGTTTTCTCCAATTGTTTTAGAATGTACGAGGGTAGGTCCATAAGTTTCCGGCACAACCATTTTCTAGGTATGGTAAGAACAAAAACTAAATTTCACTTTTCAATATAGTTACCCTTTATTTCAATACACTTCTCACCTCTTTGAATTAACATTTCATCCTCCCCCCCCCCCCAAATAGTCGGAAGTCTTGTCTGAAAAATGGGCATAAACAACATCCATCATTTCTTCGTCACACTTAAATTTCCTTCCTCGAAGGTCCTTCTTGAGTTTTGAGAAGAGGAAATAGTCACTGGGAGCTAGATATGGACTGTAGCGTGGATAATCAATCTCCTTGAAGCCATATTTCTTACAGCTTCCTTTGCAACAAGAGGTGTGTTCACTGCCACGTTGTCGTGAAGAAAGCGCACACCTCCACTAAGCTTTCCTCGCCTTTTCTCTTTGATGGAAGCACGTAGTCTGTGCAGTAGGCCAGCATAGTACTCTCCATTTACTGTGGTGTTCCTCTCCTTGAGGTCAATGAAGAGTATTCTGTCACAGTCCTAAAAGATTGTGGCCATGATGTTCTTGGTTGACTGAGTGACTTCATCTTTAGAGGCGGTACTTCGCCAGGTTTACGCCACTCCATTGATTCTCTTTTTTACAAGGTATCATAGTAGAGAACCATAGTTTTAACTCCTGTAACAATGGTTTGCAGAATTTCTCTCTCATTGCCACGGCAGAGCTCCAAATATGCCTCACAACAGATGACTCGTTGCTGCTTTTGGACTGAGGAAAGAAGTCTAGGCACCCATCTTGCATTAACTTATTCATGTTTAAATGTTCATGAATAATTCGAAGGACAGTTGTTTTAGAAAGGCCCAACATTGCTGCTATTTCTGTAACTTTGAGCCGCCTGTCTTCCATAATTTCTCCTTCCACAAGAGCGATGTTTTCAGGAGTGAGCACCTCCAAGAGTCGACCTGCACACTCCTCGCCTTCAATGCTTTCTCGACCAATTCGAAAAAGTTTGTCCAATTCTTTATGATAGAATATGAGGGGGATATTTCCCCATATACACCGTCCAATCGTTGTTTCATTTCATTAGGAGTAAGTCCTTCTTTTGTGGAACTTAATAACAGCTTGATGCTCCATTTTGAACATGTCACAATGTTTCACACATAGCCTTCTTTATGCAACTATATCTGAACAACTGAACACAGCGGAGTTGAAGTTAACAGCTGCAATTATTTACTTAACTGATAAAGTATGACACAGATAAAGATTTTGTGAGGGCGATACTCTTTATTGGAATGGCCATAAACTTATGAACCTACCCTCGTATGTGACAATATGCTACATGTTCGGGTAAGCAGAAGATAATTAAAACAAAATTTATATTTCTGAAAACAAATTGAAATTTGGTGTTTAAAATTACAATATTTTTCTGCTACGCTGGGGTTTAAGTAAGTTGTTACAGTAATTTCCCTTTAAATGTTAATTTTTCACCTTAAATTCTTAAACTTATATTCCTGATTTTTAAATTTTTTGATACAATTAGTGCTAAATACCTTGTTAAAATGCTCCTTAAAAACTTTTTATAAAAAATACACCTTGACAAAACTATTCCTATTGTGTGTGTTTAAAGTTATGTCCCCCGTTAAGTGTTAACTTCGTGTACAAGGAACTGAGGCTATGTTGAATATGTTTGTCATGTGCCAACATCTTAACAACAATAAACATAGTAAATCCTGTAATGGTAGAATTGGTTCCTACTGCCACTCCATGGAAAGAGGAAATGCAGGAAGAACTTGGCCGCTCCTGAAGGCCGTTTGGTAATGCTCAAGCCAAAATCTCCCCTCTTGCAAGGTGGTTTCCCTTTCTATCCTGGCTCTGTTTACATCATCCAGTAAGCAAATCTAATAGCGGAGGAAACGGATCGATTACTTAGAGGGGGCTAATACACATATTTGTTCCCTGCTCTAAGAGTGGCAGGAGTTGGTCTGCGTTACATCATGGCGGTTGTAACGATGTTCCAAAAGCCACATGCCTGCTTCTATTAAGGCGCATCATCAGAAAAGTGTTCTCTTACTCAAGTAGCAGATGTCTGGGATTTTCCTCATCTTGAGAAGCAGAATATCACGTAAATTTAGGCGCCAATGCCAGAAATAATTCCCTTTCTCTGTGTATTATGGGCTTCTATCTGTTAAAATCTGCGTGTCCAGTTTTCTTTATTTCATTGAGCGTTTCTTCTACTGCTTTGTCTTTTTTCCCCTCCCCTTATCATTTATCATTGTCGTTATGTTTTTACCACATCTTTTCATTCTTCATATTGTCTTTCTTCTTCCTTGACAAAGTATCCAAATATTATTTTTAATATATGTTTGTTGTCACGAAATTTATTTACGTCATCGTTTTATCATCATTCCTTCAAACAAAAGATTATATCATGCTTTATTTGAGAATCTTGAATAGTTCGTCATTTGTCTCAAAATATTGTTAGTGCTAATGTTATTTCACTTTAATAGTGTTAAATTTCAAATTGTCAAGCCCTAATTCGGAGCTAGTAAAGACATTTTCTGTCCTGTTTATTGTCAGGATTAATATTATAATAATACACACAATGGAAAAAACAAAATTACTTTAATGTTACTTTGAAAGTGTGTAGTAATAATAATAATAATAATGTAATAGAATTATATTGACATAATGAACACATTTTATTTTCATATTTGCATTCCATTGTACTGAATATAAAACTCAGTTTCTATCTAACTGTTACAATAATAATAGCTGACTCATATAACTAAACTGGACTTCATTTATTCATCTTTAAAATGATTGCATGAATACTTTGAATAAATCTAATATACAGCGAAATAATTAAGCCTAGAAGTATGAATTATTATGGCCACATTTCTTTTCCAAGACCTTCTGCAATCGTGTTCTCTGCTTGGGATATGACAAAAGCGAACTGTATCATAAAGCTAGAGCCAAGAATGGTGTTCCATCTTGCATGAAGTAATAATATAATATTCTTCAATATTTTGAATCATTTTCACAAGTACGTCATTACAATAAATGTTAATATTCAACATTATTTTGTATGCAGTTAATATCATAGTTTCCACTTCGTGTGAAACCCCTTCAGAAAATACAATTCAAGCACTAATTTCTTTGAATTGTTTTGAACAGTAGCAACAATCTGGGCTTTTCTCGTGCTTTATTGCTGAATTTTGTTTTCATCTGTGAACTGATATTAGTGTTTTATTCCGTAAACAAGCATCACTTATGCATATTTTTTAGAGCTTCGTTGTGTCTCTGTTTTTGTCGTGTATCGTGTGAAGATATTCTTGAATATCTTTAATGCTAAATCATTTGAGAGATCCCGGGTTCAACCCTTTGGGCCGGCCATTCTTCCTTAGTTTTTGTTTTGAGATTGCTTTCTCTAGTCGCTTGGGTGAGATACCTCTTTCCTTTTCATAAATTTTTCCAGTCTCTGATTTCATTCCGTTAGTTTTGTTGCAGGGTTGAAGGTGTCAGGTGCCAGGTGCATTGTGGTTTGCACATTTGAAAGATTTTTGCCATGGCGGTTGGTGTGGAAGCGGTCCTTCTGAAATACTTGATTTTCTTGGGGGGGAGGGGTCCTCCACCGGGGTCGGGGTGCTGGCTTATCTGGAATCATTATTATGTTCCTCGTTTACGTCCGTACCTCACTGCCCCTGAATTATACCCCTCCTGGTGTCTCCTACACCTTCCTGCCTTCATTCGATGCGTAGGCATAAAATACCAGCGCTTGAGAACAGCTGAAGTATTGGAAATTCAATCCAATGCAGTCCTTCTGTCTGGCGATCAGAGAAAGGCGAGTGCGGGTCGAAGTGCCAGGATCTGCACACGGAGATACCCTTGTTGCGACATGTTAAGGTATCAGACTCATCTTGCACGCCCGCTTGTCTTCTAGCCATGAGTGAGTATCTGACGACAGTGTTAATATTTACGTAGCTCATTCCTCTCGCTTGCCTTCTTCTGATCACCAGATTGTACTTGCCTCCATGTTTATCCTACACAAACTCGTTCTAGAGTCATCTTCAGTAGCACATGCCAAGTCGTGAATTTCTGCAAATTTTTCTAATACTCTTACCGTGAGATGGTCTTCCCAATTTATTGGGGTACAGATCTTTGTTATTAATCTCTGTACACTAATAAAGACCACTGTATCATCTCACGATGCAGCGGGTCACACCTAAAGAATATTTTATCATCAGTGTAAATTTTATCATTTTGTAACACAATCAATGTTAATTATCATTATGCAGTCTTTCTTTAATGCAGATGAATGGAATATGAATATGGAAACAACTTTGAAGCACTGCATGTAAAAATTATATTTTTAAAACTTTAAAGGATGAACAAGATCTGATTTTTTGTTTTAAATGTTACAGTTAAAAGTGCAGGTTTTAAATAAAACATATGGTTCTAGCCATCCTTCTAATAATGTGAAAACGGCACACTTTGATACAAAATGTAGTTCTTTTTCAATAAAACATAAAACATATGGTTCTAGCCATCCTTCTAATAATGTGAAAACGGCACACTTTGATACAAAATGTAGTTCTTTTTCAATTTCTTTCCATAAGTCATCCTCTGAGAGTAAATATTCTCTTGATTTCCATTTCGATTTTGTTTCTTCTCTACTGGTAAGTTTTGTTTGTTTGAAAATCGGTACCATTCCTTACTTGTGTCACTACGTGAAAGTGTGCTCATGAAGTCTTATCAATGAATTTTGATAATTTTTTCATTAATTTTAGAAGAAAAGTTGAACTGGTTGCATGGAGATATTTAACGTGTCAAATCAGCAAATATGAATTCACACTTCTCACCAGTTTTCCTTTCTGGAACAGCTGTCCGTTCATTAAGAAAACTTTCATCTTTAACTTCACTTTCTTAGGACAATACCTTTTCCATGTTTCTGGATTAGATTTACTACTCCCCCATACGACATAATTAACCGCTTAAGCTTTTATTCTAAACTATGCAGTATTACTATAACATTCTTTGAGGAAAAGAAATGAACATTAAAATGCTTAATTGTAATTACTAACATTCAATGATGCAATTATGTAAAAAGATGAAATTTAACATAGTTCTTTCGGCAGTACCAACAACGTAAGCGAAGCAAAAAGTTATTCTGTTTAAATGTGAACACTTTCTGCGCTGTTTGATATTTTCTGAAACTGTATCTCTCTATATGTGTATTGATAATATAATATAATATAATAATAATAATAATAATAATAATAATAATAATAATAATAATAATAATAATAATAATAATAATAATAATCTGAAATATTCCTACACCAGGACATGTATTGCAAACTCTTACACTTTATTTCTAAATTACAAAAATATATTCTTACATTATTATTTTTCAGATGATACTTATATCTAGATTATAATTAGAAGTTTACTAAAATAATAAAAATAATTAATTACATTCCCCTTCAACTACTTCCTAATTGCTGAAAACCAGCAATATTCGAGTAACTGAAACCAGCTACTATTTCTACTACTTCCACTTAATCTTTTACTCTCATTTTATTAAACTACTATTTACCGATATTCGATAGAAACTGTACTGGTGACCAGTACATTTCTTACATACTTTTACTTTACTACTTATATGTTTACTCCTGTCTATATTGGTATAAAACTATGTTATACATCTATTGATCTGATATGTGTTTCTTTATTTTCCATATTATATCATCTATCTATATTATATCACCTTTCTCTGCTATATCATCTTTATAAATACCGCCACGGTTGGCCGAGGTCGTTAAGACGCGGAATCGTGAGCGGGAGGTCTGGGGTTCGAATTCCACCAGGATCGTCCTTCTGACTGAGCTATTTTCCAGGTTTTCCTCAGTCCTCATAACTGGCAAATGTCGGGGAGGTATCCTAAACTTAGGCCTGGAACTTTTCCTTCCTTAAAAATTCCTTTTCCAATTAATCATTTCATCTCATGTATCATCAGTGTTCATCGCCTGGTACCTCAGTAATAATAACGGGCGTTAAACACTATTAAAATCTTTATTAAATATATTCATGTAAATTTCATTATATTAGTCAATTTTTCAACGCTAATCTAATCTTTGTTTACTAATCTAATTGACATTTATTAATGCAACATTTACCCTACCAATTCATTACTTTGACATCGTTAACAATAATAATAATAACATCATTAGTAGTATTAATTATAATTATAATAAGAGTCTTATAATATTTTACTTTTCTTCTTCTTTATCTTACTTTGTGTATCGAGATTGTAATATTTCTGTACAGTTATGCATAGAACAACCCACATAATACACCCATGGCGTTAACCGATTTTTTTAAAAGTTTTAACATGTGCCCTTTTTGCATTTTTGCCCTATTGTGTATAACGTTGTATTTTGGATTCTGAGATTTAAAGTAAGACCTTGAAGCATATTTCTGGAGCAGAGATTTTATTTTAAAATGTGTAATCCTTTAAAATTTGTACAAATATTTCATTTATTTTGTTTGTGTTTTCCACCCTTTGTAGATTTTTTTATTGGTTTATTTATGGACGCTCTTTAATATCTCAGGTCATCAGCGTGCCATTCAACTCAGGGCGTGAAATGGCCGACAAATTTTGCTCAGAGGCCTCTCCCCTTTGTACAGCGCGTGCATTTTATATACAGAGGATGCCAAAAAAGTATACACATTTCAAGCAAAGAAAAAGCTGTGTTAACATAAAAAAACTGAATTCACACACATAAAATGTTGAGCACTAATCATCTTAGACCTTTACAGTTACAACAGTTGCTCAAAATGCTCACTATCAGCGTCAATATACTTCTGAGTACGTTGAACTACTGAATGAGCAACTTTTGCGAAAGTGATCTCTTCAATTGCAGCACACACCGTTTCAATTTCTTCCCGAATTGTTGCCAGTGTGGCTGGTTTTCTACGATATACAACGTTTTTAAGAGTTCCCCATAGGTAGTAGTCCAAAGCAGTTAGATCCGGAGAACGCGATGGAAACTCAATCGGACCTCTTCGTCCTTTCCAGTGCCTAGGATAGTGTCTTGGATCCAGTGCGCGGGGCCTGTTGCTGTACAAGGTCTCCCAGATCTGCCCTTGTGAACATCGCATACGGTACCACGAGTCAAAAGTTGCCTCGAATGGATGCAATTGTTACTCGCGTTGGCGGTTCTGTTCTGTACACACGTCTCCATTGCCTTTGAACTTCAACAACATTCTCGGTTGTCCAATATCACTTCAAAATTGCTTTCCTCTGTTCAAACAATCTTAGCTCCATTTTGTTGTGGCAATGCTAGCATAACGTAAAGTAAAACACGTCTGTTTTCAGATCATAAGCAAACGAAGCTTGACTTCATTTGCTTATTGTTGATTTAGGATAATCTTGGCTTCATTTGTTCAATGTTGATTTATCTGTCACGTAGCAACGCTATCATAATATATGTGAGTCACATCTGTTTGCAGAACATCATACTACACATTACTGTTGTTTTTCGGTTCAACTGTGAAACATATTAAATAGATATCTAATGTGAAAGTGTGTATATATTTTTGGCATCCTCGGTATATATTGCTTTTATGATTAAGGTAATGGTTCTATACAGAATCATGTGCAATGCCAGCGAACGAATTTGTTAAACGACTGAGGTATATTTCCAAAACATAGCGCTGATGTCTATGCCCGTTACTCAGTACTGTGAAATAGTTCTGTCTCCAAGACAACACGCGCTTTTATTGATGGCATGCTTTAATGGGAACAAGATTGTTAACTGTCTAGTAGCGATCTTGAAGTAAACGTTCTCGTAAAGATTAAGGTTTTAATCCGTAACGGAAGAGTCATTATCCATTAGGAAGGTGGGGATGAGCGGAAGTTAATATCATTAAACAGATGAACATCTCCTGCCATTGAAAGATTCATTCATTTCCAATTACCGTGCCACCGTAAGTTAGAAGAGAAGTCCTTTAATTATTCATGAGACAGAGGATGCCCTACTTCGCTTCGCTGCAATCCTAAACTACAGTTCACTGTGCTCCTTTCAATGTCTCCTTCCGCGCAGGTGGTGAATAGGTTTAATTCTACAGATATTTAAACAAATGCATATTTATGTATTATTGCATTTCACTAGCAAGAAGGATAACTAGAGCATTAAATAAATGTTAAAATAATATAGATTTAAATAACAATATCGTATTTTCCGTTTATATATATGAAAATTGATGTTTATACATTAAAAAATATTTTCTGTTGTGAGTGAGCTGTGTGAATTAAGTTTCATTTTCAAGTTTCACCACGATATACTCTTTTGTTCTGTAACAGAATGTAAATTAAATCTGTGATTAAAAAGATAGATTTACAATCAGAATGTGTTCTTTGTTTCAATCATTAAACATTTATTACTAGTTCATAATTGTGTATAAATACCTTTAATTATTTTAGAAACATAAAAAACGAAAATATTGCTTAAATTAATATAATGTTAAATTTAAAAGTTAAACTATGTTCATTGAGAAATGCTAAGAAATACCCTACCGAACTAAATTATTGAATACTTTCGCTGTGTCGATACTCCTGTGTTACTTACTGCACTGAGCTTTGATTAAAATCTTGGTGAAACTTAACTGGCGTAGGTGAAATATTTGAGAGAATTTACTGGGTATACTAAAAATAGAATGAAAAATATTTTGGTAACAAAAGTTTGTGTATAATAAACACGGATCACAGGGAACTGGCACATAAATATTTTATAATTTCGCATAACTACATACCCTTCTTCAATTTCGGTTTCAATCCCAAGTATGGTTTCCTTCGGAAGGGAAATAAAGCCTTGGATCCCCTGTCTACGGCACGTAAAGGAACCTCAGACCTGAAAGAAGAGGCCTCTAAGCAAAATTTGTCAGAGAGAGAGAAAATTAGACAGATTAAGACCCCATTCACAATGAAAATTAAACGTAAACTTAAACGTAAAAGCTAGATGCTATATATTGTAATGGAACCATTCACAATGAAAGACGTAAAGATAAAAATAAACGTACAATTGAACGTAGACAAAGCAGCTTGCAAAGTCCAAGGTTTTGCGTCTAGGTCTAACTTAAAATTAAGAAATCAGCTAAACAGAACACGACTGTTCTGTCTGTAGAGCTCTACGGTAGAACTTATCTAAACACTGAGTACGGAAATCAAATGCAACTCTTGCTGCTTGCTGTTGCAAGTCCCGAGCGACGGCGGAGACAGCCGAAGGTAGTGACCCACAGCTATACCTATAGTTAGATAATAAGGCTTTCAAGCGAATAGTACCATGCACTGAATGCGCTATAAATTGATGATTATGACTTTTTTTGCTGCAATCAAAGGAGATTTACCCGCCCCTATATTTACGAAAAATCACTAGGTCCACAGGTTTCTATGATTTACCAGAGGTTAGCATAAGTGTATACGTATGAATTAATTGCGAATTCCAATAAGAGCAGATTTACGCCGGCCTAACAATCCCCTATCAATTCATGTTTAATAGTTTCGGAGGACAACACAAAGGTTACACCATGTTTAACAAAAAATAATACATGCAACATTTACACTGCGGCCACGCACAGTATTTCGGCTCTCTCCGCTGTCGTTCGGGACTTGCAGCAGCTAGGAGCAGGAGTTGCACTTGATTTCCTTACTCTGTGTAAGGGCAAGTTACTGGTAGAGAGAGCTGAAGATCAGCGACTGTGTAGACAGTCAATAGACAAAAGACAAATTGTATTATAAGAAAGCTATCCTTGCTCATATTACTCCAAGCAAATTGATTACTACACTTTGCATATACATAAACGCTACCGCCGTCTGCTCAGAAGCAGCTGTTAGTTGATTTTCGCTTGTTGTACGTTTGCGTCTTTCATTGTGAATGCCTGCATACGTGTTAACATATTACGTCTTATTTTGTTATTGTTACGTTTAATTTTCATTGCGAATGGGCCTAAAGCTTGAAAGATCACGGCAATGTTATCACTTCTGCAAAGATTTTTTTCACATAAAAGGAAAACTGACCTTATATTTATTTTGCATTGTAAAAAATGTCACAGAATACTGGAGAAATTATGTCAGATTATTACTTCATGCCCGCAACATACTAAAGCTATAGAAATTATCTGTCTTTAAGCCAATTGCTCAAATTTCATATCTTTTTATACGGCCACTCTGTAGTAATTCACATTTAAATTCTATGGACTATTTTATGTGAGGCCAAATGAAAAAGACCATTTATCAAGAAGAAAATATTGACAACATAGTAAACTTAAAGAGCGCATAGTATTGAAGTAATAATTGCTGGCTTCACCCTCTTAATAATTTACATTTGCAGAATTATTAATTTAATGATTTATATGATTAATTTCGCTTTTACATGTGCTTTATTGTATATTAAATGTTTCTAATGACATTTTTGAACGCTCACCAACAGGAATATGTTCATGTTAAGCACGTTATGTATAAATAATCAAAAAGAATGTGGAAATGTATATTACTCTATACTATGTATTTCTAGTTAGCTAGAGTTGTACGATATAGCCGTGCATCTATGCAGTTGTGTTTTGGGGATACTTTTAACAGAGGAGAGAAATGTCTCTTCAAGGTTCTTCTTTTGTACACAAGCCAGAAGCCTTATTTTGTTTGATTGTTTAAAAGGACAACATTGTAAAGAAACTGTCGCGTGGGGAAAGTCCGTAACATTTAAAGAGTCAACAAACCGAACCGGGATTTAAACAGCAGAGAAAATGGAAAGACTTTTGCGCAAGATTCATTTTAGGTGCAATTCAGGGTCTATAAAGTCCAGTAGCCAATTAGAACAGAGGATTTGTGGAAAAGTTCTCGAAATTTCTATTAGGAACATTTGAAAGATTACTGTAGCGTCTCAATGCTAGAATTTAAAAGTAGTATAAAGAGTCGATTTGAGGCACAGAGAGCCTTGAAGCTTAGAAAGAGGCAGGACGCGTAACTTGAAGTTTAGAGTTAGAGGAGGCAGGATATAATTTCAATTTAGACTCAAAAAGAGCAGAATAATCATTTTCAAATATAAATTCCGAGCTTGTATAAAGTATTGCTTAAACAGTGATAACTTTCAGTGAGTGTTAATGATAAATTGTAGTGTTAGAGTGAACTTTCATGTATAGAAAACGATATTAATGAGAATATGTTTTAGACAAAGGCCATGCGAAAGAGCAGAGAATTTAAAGTACTGTGCTCAAGTGAAGCTCAATTTTACGGTTACGAGTGTCTAATACAGTTACTATATATATATATATATATATATATATATATATATATATAGTCTTCTTGCCATAGAAGAACATAAACAGTTCGAAATACAGTTATTATTAATCTGTGACTTTAAGGGTTTTTATTCTTTTCTGCTTTTATAGTTATTGTTAATTTAGTTACATTGTTAATAGTGATACATTAATTTTCATTTATATATATATATATATATATATATATATAACAGTAACCAGAAAAGCAGTAAAAGATAACAAACTAAGAAAAAGTTGCAGATTTGTAATCGTTATATGTCGAACTGCTAGAATTCTTCTATGGCAAGAAGCGTCTTCTATCATTCCAGCTATCCACTTCCTTCTTCCCCTTGATATATACCAGGAAATCCAGCACATCTACATGAAATGGTAGCTATTCCTACTTGTAACTAGGATTAACTACATACAAGCTAGAGCCCAGACATCTACAAGACCTCTTCAGTGGAGGGGAAACAATACAGCAGCTGGCCCATATATTAGCGGCCCGCAATGCTTAATCCAATATGTATTAAACAATTAATAAACCCCTCAAATCAACCCTTCCACACACGCCCCACCATTAAATTATTGTTACAGTGTCTGCTGAGTTCACATTTCTCAGAGATAGATTGCCTGTGTCATTGAAAGAGATAGTAGCAGTTGTACTTGCAGGGCTGATGCATGCTAATGACAGTTTTCGGTTTGTCCTTTATGTAACATAAGTTTTCTTGTTTATTTAAAAATAAAAAGTTTAATATATTTTAAAATAAACGTCAATAATAAGTATTAATTGAAAATAAAGTAATACTTGTTAATACAGTTTTAGGAAAACTGGAAAATAATGCATATAAGCAAATGCTTTACTTAACATACAATAAAAATAACCAGGAAAGCTAATCGTAAATAAATCTTGTATTCTTTAGTGCATTTAAACATTTCAACATTTGAAGCTAGAAAATGATAAAACACAGTCTATCCCCAAAAATAATCCGTTATGTGAATTAAAACTTTTTATGCTATTGTCACTAGAAAGAAGGACTCAAATAATTCCTGAGAAATGTGTAATGACCGACGGGTGCAATACATGGCACCATAAACAAACAAAAACTGTATTGGTTTCCGCTCTTTTCGCTCGCCATTTGTTGCATTGTTAGAATAAAGCAAATTGTGTGACTGTTTATACTTAACTTCAGTTTGAATCCTGCAGCTATTTAATTAGTTAATGGAAAACCCTCAGGAATGTAGTTGGAGTGTTTTGAAATACCATAGGACACAGAATGTAGTGAAGTTCAGACTTGACGTTATCCGTAGAGTCTCAGCGCTTAACTGTTGTTGCTGATGGTACTAAGTGCCCGAGCGGCTAGCCAGAAGCGAGCGACAGCGGAGAGAGCGGAACTTATCCACATGCACTTTACATTGTAAATATAAACGGATAGGGACGTAAATCACTGTATGAGAGCATTATTGGGCGGGTGAAATATTGTAATAACAGTGAGAACTATGCTCTTATTCCAGTTCGTAACTAATTCATATATACACACACACTAACCTAATCTGTCGGCTAACTTTGGCCAAATTCTAGAAACCGATGGATTCAGTGGTTTAGCGAGTAAATCATTATAATTGTGGCAAAAGCTCTTATTCCAATTGGCAACTAATTTGCGAGTAAATCCTGAAGAAGAAGAAGAAGAAGAAGAAGAAGAAGAAGAAGAAGAAGAAGAAGAAGAAGAACACGGATTGATAGTATTCCAACTCACTACTCAACCTTCACAGGTGTAGCATGATGCTCTAACCGCCTCCGCCATTGCACCATTGATTCTGAAGCGTTATTATCTAGCAAATAGCTATGCCTCACTACCTTCGGCTCTCTGCGCTTCCGCTCGGGCACTCAGTACCAGCAACAGAAGCAGTTAAATGCCTTCAGCCCTGCCAGTAACATCAAGTGAAGTTTAGACGGCAATTTCAACACCAGGCACCTAGTGACAAGGCGATTGTGAAGTGGTATAGAAATTTTGTAGATAAGGGATACATATGTGATCAAAGAAATGGCCGTTCAGGGAAATAATCTGTCAATACGGAATTTGTGGAACACGTAAGAGATGTTTGTGCATTCAAAAGAATTCTGCGCATAGAGTTACCCTGCAGTTAAACATTCCTAACATTCCTAAATTCACCGTGTCCAAAATTTTAAGTGCTCATGTGAGCTTTCGCCCTTACAAACAGCAATTAGTGCATAACTTAAAACCTGATGGCCTTCCAGAACGACTGGCTTTATGTGAACATTGTCATCGATTCCAGCCCAGTAAGTTGGAATATGAATTTGGTGTCTACAGCGTGACACTGGAGCACATGTTGATTATCTGTAAGATAGGCACTACATTTTGTGAGCTTCTCTGTCCAATGTCAAAACATATGAAACAAAAACATAAACATATTCTTCACACCTTCCCATTTCAGATATGGAAAATGATATCGGGCATATAGCCCCCTCTACCGCGCCAGCACGAACTCTGTCCGCGAAATTCACTGCTCACTAACTTGCTTTTCGATTTCGCCGACAATTCGTTTTATTTCCTCCTTTAACACATGGGTGTTTCGGTTGTAACATGACTTTGGCGGCCATTGCTGATCAACATTACGCGAGATGAGCCAATCCGGAAAGCTCTCACAGAGCAACGCAATTGTTTCGCTGGAAGTGTGGCAGGTGGCACCATCATACTGAAACCGCAACTCTTGAATGTCCATTCCATCGAAATGAGGTCACAAAAATTCTATCATCGTACGGCATCGGTCTCTTATTAACTGTCACGGCTTGTAGTGCCTCATATTGAAAAAATAAGGCCCAGTGACACTAACAGCCCAAAATTCATACCAAACCGTCACTCGCTGTGGACGCATTTCCTTTTCTGTGTCAGGTAAGGCCTCGTCACTGAAGATTATTTTCCTCGCAATTATGATTTCGCCGCACTGAAGAAATTGCTATGCCCAAATCTTGGGAACGGCGACGAAACGATTTCATTGGACTAACATTCACATGGTCACGAACCAATATAATGTTTTGAGCAGACAGGCAAAAATGGGGAAGTCCAGAACTTTTAATGTTGACTGTTGTTCAACCTTTTTTTTAATTAGTGCTTAACGCTCCTTTTTAGTACAGAGGCATCACAAGTGGTGGACATTGATGATATATGAGATGAAATGATAAACTGGGAGATTTTTTTTTTTTTTTTAAAGGAAGGAAGCGTTCCAGGCCTAAGTTAGGGGTACCTTCCCAGCATTTGCCATTTATCAGGACTTAGCAAAACCTGGAACAAATCTCAGTCAGGGAGGACGGTCCTGTGGGAATCGGACCTTAGGCCTCCCGCTCACGAGTCCGCGCCTTAACGACCTCGGCCATCCTTGACGGTTGAACCTGTTTCGTAGAACATTTTCATAAGTCTGCGAACTGTTGATTCATTCCGTGCTTCATTACCCTAGAATCGCGCGAAATTATCTGACAGTTGCGGTATAACTTTCTCAATTAGCGTACGTTGCTCAGTTGTAAATTGTTCCATGGGAATGCACGCAATGAAAAGCTCAAGAAATGCAGGCTGAAGGAACAATCGGAGTGTTAACGGATATCAACATGACACAAAACAGTGTCAACAACCGAAAAATAAAAAAAACAGCCAGCGATTCAAAGCCGGCGAGTTTTTTGAACCACTCTTTATATAAACGACATCGGCGCATTTTTTGAACCACCCTTTATATAAACGACATCGGCGCTATTAAACATACACTAATGCCTTGAAACATAACTAACATTTTGGGTTGGTACAAGCATAAACTTATTTGCAGAACGATTTTAATTCAAAAAGAAACTATTAACTAACAAATTAAAACAACACATTTGTTCAATTGCCAATAATGTTATGATATTGTCTATCATTGCCATGTTGATAAGAAAGTATGCATTCTGAATTTTAGGATAAACTCACTTGCCTAATGAACAGAAACGCTATGTTAGACAATGAAATATCGAAAACAAAAACAGTGTAATCCATTTCGAATACATAGTCTTCAAATTGTATGCGTTTAAAAATCTAACATGCCACATTCCCTTTAAATGTACATAAAACACGGTAGCTCGCTTCCGAATTGCTGCGTGTGAAATAAGGAAACAAACTTCTTTTTTGCGGAATAATTTTAGTCGAGGCAGGTGATAGAAGGAAGAGTAAGAGAAAAAAATTAATTACCGGATGTTTCTGTTTAAGGAAGGCTTTTAGCCCAAGCTGCCGCTTCTTGAGAAGACATTAATTATTGCATGTGGGTCGGCACAGAGGATCTCAGCCTTTGTCCTTTGCGAGCCAGAGAAAAAGTGAAACGGGCACGCAAGACATACAAAAGACACTGCCAGCCTGCCTCGACTCCCTTGTCTTTGTATATTTCAAGCCTCGTTATTCTTTGCTTGAAGATGAACACCAACGGGCTTAACAGTTCCTTAGAGAGGTGCTAGTTAAAAGGTTGCTAGTGTTTGTTATTATTTACACCTTGAAAAAATGGCATGGTTTTAAATATTTAAATTGCTTGACATGAAATTTGAAAATTGTTTAAAACTGCATACAAAATCTTATATAATAACAAATAACTTGCCAGTATTTTTATTTATTTATTTAAGTACATATATAACAAAACAGTACAATAAGAGAGTCCTATTTCCGAAAGAGTAAAAGCTCGTGCTCGGGTACAAATTCAGTACTTTTTATACAGAGAGTGCCAAAAATGTATACACAACTCAAGCAAAGAAAAAACTGTGTTATCATAACAAAACTGAATTCACACAAACAGAAAATGATGAGCACTAATCATCTTAGACTTTTACAGTTACAACAGTTGATCAAAATTGCCCACCATCGGCGTCGTTACGCTTCTGAGTACGTTGAACTACTGATAGAGCATCGTTTACGAAAGTGTCCTCAGCGATTGCAGCACATGCCGTTTCAATTTCTTCCCGAAGTGCTGCCAGTGCAGCTGGTTTTCTACGGTATACAACATCCTTAAGAATTCCCCCATAGGTAGAAGTCCAACGGAGTTAGATCCGGAGAACACGGTAGAAACCCAATCAGACCTCTTCATCCTATCCAGTGCCTTGGATACTCAAATTGCTTTCCACTGTTCAAACGATAATCTTGGCTCCATTTCATTGTAGCAACGCTAGCATAACGTAATGTGAGTCACATCTGTTTACAGAATTTCATACGATAATGTTGGCTTCATTGGTTCATTGTTGATTTACCTGTCACGTAGCAACGCTATCATAATGTATGTGAGTCACATCTGTTTACAGAACATCATACTACACATTACTGTTGTTTTTGATCCAACTTTGAAACATATTAAATATATATCTCTGTAAAAGTGTGTATACATTTTTTTTGGGATCCTCGGTATTTCTACATTGAAATCTGCAAATGTAAATTAATAGTGTAGATATAGAAAACAATTATATTAAATGCACATGTGCAAAGTAATAAACTATATATTGTGTGATAAGAATGTACATAAATTAAAATATTTGAGTAAAAGTTCTACAAATCAGATTAGTAAAATTGCTATTTCTAGTTTACAGATATTTAATATACAGTTTAATGAGACATCTGCAGGATTATATACGTATAATTCACTTGGAGAGTCGCATAAACATTGTAAGGAAATATTATGAAACGTTATTAAATAATTAATTATTAGATATATAATTAAATTTTTTAATATATTTGAGTTAAACTGACCCAAACTAAATGAGTTTTAACTGGCGCATTATATATTCTAGGTCCAAAACATCTACGTAGAGTGCTTTGTAGTCCACAGTGGAGTTTAGTTTTTCATGAGACCATAATTTAAACTGTTTACAGAATTTTTTAGGTTAAGAGAAATAAAACATGCCCCTACCGAAGCCGCATTTCCATAGTTCAACTTAGGGTAACTCGGTAGCACTCGGTAAAGCAGGATTCATAGTAGGTCGAATTTGTTTGCATTCTTTACATTTCAGTACATTTCTTTCCTAGTTCCCGCTAATAATACAGTAAGAGCAATTAAAAAGTTCCGATACATTGTTCAGCCTATTAGTTGTTAGACCCTACGTTGGCTCCAGTATTTTCTTTGCGTAGACTCCGGCGTTCAAACGCTTCACCATTTTAAAATTTAGGTGCAACATATTGAATAACAAATTTTCGTACTCACTTTCCTTATAGTAAATGCTGGAAATGGTTCCGATTTTCCTTGACATACAATTCATACTTTCTTAGGAAATTGTCACTGACACTTGTCAACCGTTCAACCGTTAGTGTATCCGATTATTTTAAAAAAGAACTGCAGATGTGAAACATACAATACAGGGTATCACTGAGAGTTATGGGCTTATGCTGACGTTGATCCTGATAAGCTCGAAATGTGTACACGTTCTCTAATTTACCATAGCACTCTTCATTTCTTCTTTGCATTGACAGATTTAACGTGATGTAGCTTTAGAAACTTTGGTTCTTTGCTGTAGGTCTCAGATCGATGAAATAAAACAAAGATGGGAATGAATTTATTTTCTGTTATTCTTTGGACATATGGCGGTGAAACAAAATTTCCTGACAATGAGAAGGAGTCTCATGGCATCCGAGAAAAATATCGAAAGTTTTAAAGCCTGCAATGAATAGTCAACAGTCGCATACGGAGTCACCATGATGAATAGTATGAGGCTTTGGAATTTTACGTCCGTCTGCAGAAATTCCGCCGAGTGCCGAGTTACTTACGTCTAAAGGGAAACAGGTGCAAGTGTGTGATTATAATCGTAAAGCTGTGTTTTGTTTTGTTAATTTTATTCCTTTGCTTAGAATTGTAAGTTCTTTTAATAAATATTGATTATAGAGCCTTGGGATTAAGTTTTATAACACCTAAAATTGTGTATTTAGGTAATAAATGCCTGTTGCTAGAACTGAAACCTATACCTGCCTATTTTGGCCTTTTAACTTTTCAACGTTTAAAACTAATACTTTTCTTCATTCATTTACCACAGAATAAACTGAATATGATTAAAAGTATTGTAATTATTGTGGCGAACGGTTTGAAACATCTCACAGTGGGTGCTAAATTTGGGAATGCGGCAACTCTGTTCTCTTGCAGACGTTTTTAAAATCACAGTTTATTGTTGGGGAACGGGTTTTGATTCTTGGTACGGATTCTAGCGTTTATAAAGCATTGCCAAAGTAATATCTTTTACAAGTATATTGCTCAAAAAAGGATTATCAGATAGTGAATATAATTCTAATTTTACGACCATAAGTCAGGTCATCTTTTGTCACTGCTACAAAGAGGTAGGTTGCGATGTTGTGCAGTGTTTCAGTACTAAAATAGTGTTTCTGTTAAGTGCATATATCCGTTAAGTTAGGACATAGTTTAAATTTTTTTTTTGCATTAAGTTAAATGTGTAAAAGCAATGCACAGCAACATAAAAATAACAATCCAATAAGCAACGCTATCAGACGACAACAATAAAATCAACAATTTCCTCATTTTCGTCAAAAGATTACAAAAATCTGCAATTTGAGTAATCTGGAAAAGCAACATTTAGCATACTGTAGAAAATTCTAAGTCCCGTGTCGTACATTTACGGCACGATAAAGAACCTCAAGCCCGAAAAAAAAAAGACCTCTGAGCAAAATTTGTCAGCCGTTTCACGTTCTGATTTGAATGGGACGAAGATGACCTTAGATGTTAAAAAGCGTCCATAAATAAAAAACAAATCAACAAAAAACTTTGATCCCAAAGCGGTTCTGAAACTTTGTCAGAAGATCGACTTTATATGCCGGCAGACACTTTGGGACAAGTGTTTAAAGTTCATTGGGAATTGTTTCGAAATGAACCGTATCAACTTATGTATTTCGTGAGTAAAACATTCATTTTTTTGACTTGCTCTCATATAATAAAATGTCTTCTCAACTCTTCAAGCTAATCGCATCTACCTTTAGGTAAAATACTACCTAAGTCACACTACACTACAGCTCTGAGTAAGTAGCCGTGAGCGGGTATTCTCGTGATCTCTAATGCTGAATGTTAATTTTCTCTGCCTACACTCAGAGCAGTTCTGCAATTAGCTCAAGCTTTCAACTACAAATGACTCTTAGAGAGAGCAAACTAAACTCTTGTTGTTTCACAATCTTCAGCTGGTGCGCCATGTGCATTGATTACTATCGTTTGCTTTAGAGGAGAGAAACTGGGTCAATCATAAAAACAGAACCAGCCCACTCGGGAACAGGTTATTCAATCAATCCTCTTGTCTTCCTTCCCGCTGAAATTATTATTTGTTTAGTGTTCAATGAATGGAGAATCTCCCCATGTCCATTCTTCTGCCTTGATTACATTCTGTCTACTGCGGCAGAGTGTGCTGATGTTGCCATACACTTGACTGCTGACTCTTTTATGACAATTCATCTTCCCTGCCTCAGAGTGGGGAGAGTTAATTTTGGAATGGAGAGGAAGAGAGATTTGACAACGGAGGCTGATGATGAGGTCATCACGCCGACTGCCATTATGATAGCTGTTCTGTGACAGTGGCGTATTCCTCGAAAGCACTTTGTGAGCAGTAGTTATGTATTACAAAGAACTGAAGACTAAATGACTCTAGAATGATTTCCTTTGCGGTTTATGCCACGTGGCTTTCTTTGTCTGTGGAAGAACTTAGCCTACCCCTTTGTTCTCCGGGTCCAATGCACTATCTTTTATTATTTATCTTTAGATCAATACTTGGATATATCTCTCATTAATCATTTTGTTTTTTTAAACCTACAAGGGGTTATGACGCATATATAGCCTTGGATCTTTGTTAGAAATGAAAGCGAAAACGATTACCATGGAAAAGGTGTGTTGTTTGGTAACTCTGTAGTTCGTGATAAAATTTGCCTTATTTCAAATAAAAAAATAATATTTTAGTTGGTACTCATAAAGCAATATTTTTAAAACATTTCCGTATAAAATTTGCACCTATATTTAAAATACGAAATTAATAAACCTGTTTTTGTCATCACTCCAGAAATTATGGGCATTGGGTTGGGGGATAGAAAAATTGTGTAACGAAATAATAGGAGCGTGTCTTATGTCATTTATTAAATTTTCCTCTAAGTAGGGGCCGAATGTTCAGGTATTAAAATGTAGAAAAGGCCAAGCAAAAACGTGTAATACAACCCATAAAGAAAAAGATGATTATTACTGGTAACTAAAATTAATTTAAACAAAGTATTATTACATTTTCAAACATGATCATTGTTTTAAGTTATGAATTACCTGCAATTGTAATTCCGTTTTGGTATAGTACTTTTTAACATCATTATAATTTGTAAACCAAAGTCTTAAAAATATGCAAGACATTTAGCAAACAGCTGACTTTCCTCTTCAATATTTCTTTTTTACTAACAATGTTTATATTTTGAAAGGAGAGTGTTGTATTTTATCTTAAATCTTAACAAAGAATTCCTTCGGAAATCTAAGGTAATAAAGGTGTAAGTTGGCATCTCAGTACAAATTTTCAATTTCAGATATAATCATTCTCATTAAGGACGATTATGTTTACAAGCCAGTAATGCAAACCCATATCGGCAACTTACAAACAAATACCGCTCGTCCACAGTGAAAACCAGATAACTATATCGACCTGCTTACCTAACATTTTTAAGTACTTTCTAGGAAAAATGAACATGTTGTTAGCAATAGAGTGGTTCCTTTATAAAAATTAAATCCGCTGCAAGATATCCTAAATACAGCTGCATTGAGACGATAAATTGCAATATGAATGACTAAATTACAATAACAGAAAAGTTGCAAAAACAGGTAATTAATTAATTAAAAAAGCAGAATAGTACCAAATGGGCAGCATTGTGCTAAAAAGGCACAAATAAAATAATCCCATAATGGTTAGTGAATATCAATTTAAGTCGGTCCTGGTGGTGTAGTGGTGACCATACTTGGCGTAAAAATCCTAAGTATGGCTACCTTCGGAAGGGAGGTAAAGCCGTGGGTCTCCTGTCGTACATTTAAGGCACGAAAAAGAACCTCAAGAATGAAACAAGAGGCCTCTGAGCAAAATTTGTCGGCCGTTTCACGCCCTGAGTTGAATGGAGCTGATGACCTGAAATGTTAAAGAGCGTCCGTAAATAAACCGGAAAAAAAAAGAACATCAATTGTATACACTTAGATCTTCTCTGAAGGTCACTAATTAAAAAAAGGCATTTTGCCACAAATCTGGCGTTACTGACCAACTTTTCATGTCCCACTGCAACACATTTCTCTTAGAGTATGAATATGGACGAAATACAACAATTCAGAAGCGATATATAAAAAATGAAATAAAATATAAAGATAAAAAGGTAAAGGTAAAACTGTGAAGCAAGCATATCCTTCATTATTATCAAAGCTTCTAAAAATCCCGTAAATTATTCATTAATTCTTCTTCTCTAAAGACAGTCCTTATTTTCTGATTTCATTGCGGAAAATAATGAATTTGACTTTAAAATGTCGCTCATATTCAGTAGATTTACCTTTTTTGTCTTATTAACATTTTGGAAGTTTAAAAAGATGAATTTTTCATTGAATGAAGCAATTTTTCAGATCAGGGCAAGCACAGATGATTAAAAAAAAAAAAAAAATGTAGAAGTTCTTTATATTCTTCATGCTTAGCACAGAGATTTACCTAAGCTTTTTATGCGGGAAAAATAAGTTTATTTTGAGAGGGAAAAAGTTTTGCAAAATAGGCTAAAAAGCATTTATACTACCTTATAGGATAATTGATATATGTGTATAGCTGCAAACACTGAATAAACGAACAAATGAACAAGCATTGAATACACACACATACACACACACACACACACACACACACACACACACACACACATATATATATATATATATATATATATATATATATAAACAGGTTACCTTAACTTCAATATTTCTTTCATCTCTCTAACATATAAATAAAGTAGAATGACCCAATTATATTGCACTGGTAAAACCTATATTTTCAGGAAATAATCAAAATAGCTCAATATTTCATTTATAGAAAGGTGCCGAACAAAGTCTTTTAAGGGGCTATATTTACCATCAGGGGCAAAAAAAAAAAAAAAATGTTAATTTAAAACGGATTTTTAACTTTATATCTGTGTAAATTTTTTTTCAGTATATACAAAAATTGTTATGCAATAAGGAAGGGTAAAATTGTGATTTTTAAAGTGATTTATTTTTTAAATTTTCTGATTTTGATATCAATAAAATATTTTGATATTCCCCACTAATTTTTGTATATGTTTTAAAGCGGTACTATAATTCTAATTATTTTAAAATTTATTTTGAAAATTGTGTGGCATAGTTTTTATGTTGTCCTGGACCATTCTGTTAAACTATTTGCTTTATGTAGGATATCTTTTTTTTTCTAATTGTGCGGTAGATAAATAAATAAAAAATAAAAACACCAGAATCACCAGGAAGAGATGGGGTGCTATTAGCCTGGAGGTTTTTGAGTTCTATTTATTCTACAAGTGTGGCCTTTCTTTTAATTTCTGTGTTTAATTGCTATTGTTGAAAATACATTTTTCATACAAATACACCACTATATCAAAAACTTGTAAGCATAAAACGTGAATATTTTACCAACAATTTTAAAAGAATAATAACTAAATTAATGAAAATGTTTAAAAATACAATGCACATCCATTTATTTAAAAATAATATAAAACCAAAATTTTTCAGTAAAAAGTGCGTCGTGAAATTTAAAAATTTTAATATCCTTATAATTCAACTTATTTTTTTATTAATAACATAAAATATAAATTGTCGCACTATCAGGTTCGCTAACTCCTAAACATATATGACACTAGCTAAAGAACCTGAGGTTTGGGGCCTATGCGACTCGATCCCCACCCCAAACTCTCTAAACGAAGCATCATAAAGTAACTACCAAAGTGGGAGTCTAACAACGGGACTGCAGAGTTGACACAAGACTCAGATGTCAGTATTAATCATTACAATGTTTATTAGCTTGAAAAACAGTTGACATTGGATGAAAATAATTAAGTGACCTTTGTAATCATGTTGCTATGGGTTTCGATGGGCCCGTCCTTATGTGTGACTTGGCCCGCTCTCGAATTCTCTCTCCCTCATTTTCTCTTTTCTTTTGTTGTTATTACTCTTTTCTATTTCTTGTCTCCTCTTTTTTCATTTTCCCGTTTTCTTTTTTCTTTCTCGGTACTGATTTTAGGTATTTTATATGTGGAATGAGTTGCATCGTGTGTCTTTTGTTGAATTCTGCCGTCCTGTAGACAGATCCCCACTTTGGTAGTTGTTTTAGGATGCTTTGTTTAGGCAGTTTGGCATGGGAATGGGGTCGCATGGGCCCCAAACCTCAGGTTCTTTAGCTAGTAGATATAGATTTAGGAGTTGGCGAACCTGGGGATGCGAATATTATATTATATATTTTAATTAATATATTTTATATAATATTATATTAAAGCATTGAATAGACATTCATAAGCATGTCATGCAAAATTTAACTGTCTTTAATGGTTTCTAAGATAATGAGTAAGGAATTTAACATAGAATATATTGACTTCCCTTAAAGCATTTTACTGTGCTAACGCCAGCCATGCCCCCTTTCGTACTTGACTTTTAAGTTATTCATAATTTATTATTTTAAATTTTGCGCCTTACTGAATTCCTTTCATTCTAGTAGTGTGACAAACTTGTTAGATGTATGGTAAGCCTATTACAAGCAGGAAATAACTGTTCAGCAATTTATAGTGGTTATAAGATTTCTTCTACTTTTTTGTGATTTTGGAGAAATACCAAGCTGAAATAAACACTCATTGATAGCAGTTGTTAAACAAGATTATTTTGAATAATCTCGTTTTCACATGTTTGTATATTACGTAAAGGCTATAATATTCAACATAAAGCTACAAACATGTAATGGTAATAGATATTTAACTATGTTATTTAAGAAGTTCATTTACGTAAGTTATTACGTAAGATAAAGGTCATATTAATTGATTTAAAACTCCAAACATTAATTGATAGTATGTTTTAGTCATATAAATTTAATATGTTCATTTGTACATGATTTAATATTAGGTAATGGCTTTAATTTTCAATTAAAATGACAAATATTCATTGGAAATACGTTTTAAATCATATAAATCTTGTAGATTTCGTGTATCATAAGGTCTTAATATTAGTTTGTTGGCCTTTATGACAATATTAATACTACAAAAATGTAACGATTCAAAGGAACACGTATATAACCAAGAACATGAAAAGATTAAAAGTATAGATAAGAAATTGTAATATTAAGTAAATTAACCAATGACAAGCGTAACAACATTAGAGAACGAAACACGAGACAGACAGTTTTATTGCGACTAAATAGAAACGAACGAATTTCATGCGCTTAGTGTACGTATGTTGAAAATATAATGCATTGTAAAGTATAGTATTATCACAATACTATTGTAATAGGTGCCTATTTTCATCTTAAAGTTCGTTAGTTATGCATTGAATTCAGTGGAGAGAAGTTGTGTTTTAAACTCCATTAGCAGAAATGGTTCTTACTCCGTATAAAGAAGTAGTATTTAAACATCACGTAAAGATAAGTAGCAATCAATATTTGATGGAAGAAATTACAAAATTATTTGTGGCAAAATGATAGGAATTGTGAATCAATCTCTATATACAGTTTTCGGGAGAGAAACATAAATTATAACACGTCTGTATGCATATAATAATATCCTCAGAGTATATTATAATTAGAAAAGGTGTACTGATTGTGGTAATACTAAAACATCAATAAACTCCATAGAGTTCTATCCATGGTGATCTTGTTATATCTAAAATCACACTCCTTTCGCCCAGAAGCATCAATCTAAAAAATTACCCAACCCTGAACTAGCTGAGCATATTGTAGTGGTGTTAGTTACATATACTTCTACGACGGTGGCGTCCCACTATACCACCACTAGACTTGATTAAATAAAATATTGAAGGGAAAAACTTAAACTAAAAAATAATATATTAAATATGCTTCTGGAAACAAAACTGAATACTGTATATTTGAACAATAACTGTCATAACATCAATCTGTAAGTTTTTTTCAAAAAATGTTCTTTTAATCCGTTTAAAGATGATATTGTAGAAAAAACGCCTTAATTCAAATTTCAGAAAATTTTTCCCACATTTACATTGAACACGTCCTAATTTCACCTTATTGATTGAAATTCAAGCATATAATGAAAAATTATTCGGAAAAGTTAAAACTCTTGAGCCTTTTTGATGTAATCTAACAATGGATACTTTGAGAATTGAAACTTTCAAATGTCATAAAGAGAGCAATAATTTTTATTGTATAATAAAGAGCACGTTTAAGACATTAAGCCTACACATTTAATTTAATAGCTCTATAGAATTGGAGAAATGAAAAACATGTACATTTTAAGTGTCAAGAGTGTATTTATCTCTTAAGGAGATACTTTTTTTTTTTTTTTTTTTTTAATGAGAAATAACTTTTTGGTTGCTATACTTTTTAACACTTGTATTTCAATTTTGAGAAAAAAAAAATCGGTTATGTTTTTGGAATGGCCTTTCTGTTGTTCGCACAAAAAGTAAACCTATACTAGCAGTGCATTGTTAACATTAACTTACATTCCATTAGAGAACATTTATATGTACTATATAGCAGCGAAACGTCCATTAAGGCTGTAAGACCGAGCCTACCCAAAATTAGAGGCGACTAGTATGAGTTAATTTGTATTGATGAATTTAAATATTTCATTTCAACTAGTGCGCTGCCTGTGACGTAGATAGGTGATCACCATTAATACGGTCGAAGACTCACCCTGCCTTTCGCAGCTTATTAGAGAAAGATGGCGAGTTTTTCATGAATTTTTGTTACTGTGTAAACTAACCTTGGTGTAGCTCATTTCATTATTCTGCCAATATAAGTTACATTAATGATACTGGATGAGACGACTCGGATATTAACGCTTGAGACTCGCTTTCGGGAGGTAGCGGGTTCATTTCCGTTACGTGTTATCTTGAACTGGTAACTTAAGCGAATACTGGAATGGATATTTACATCATTTTCATGGCTTAGGTCTCATGGCCTGTTCGAGTTCAATAGTACATGCTTTCTAGGTCTGGCAGTATCTCTTCTCCCTCTTGGTCAACATGTCTAAGCCTGTTTCGGAATCTGATGATTTTCATCCATTATAGATATACATTCAACCTATCGTTTCGTTCTTTATATGATCTCGTCTGTTTATCCTTTAACTGCTCGCGTTATTCATATCTGTTGACTGAATGTTACTAATTTCCGTTTGCCTTAAGACCCAATTTTCACTGTTTCATCATCATCATCATCATCATCATCATCATCATCATCATCATCATTATAATCATCATCATCATCATCATCATCCTCATCATCTTCTTCTTCTTCTTTTTGCTTTACTTCTCAGTGTTCTTGCTATTGTGCCATACATAAATTGAAACCAGAAAGTTTTATTCGAAGATTTACAATAGACATATTGTTTCCTATGTAATTAAAGTGTAATACCTACTCAAGTAAAAGACAATTTATTAGAGTTTTTGTTCTTACTGGGTTCTTTCTTCTGAAAACCATTATTTCAGTTTTAGATGTTGATTTTTGCATTGTTATTTTATTCAGTGTTTATATAATATATTGTAATTATCCTTGGATGGTGCAATGAGAATCTAATCAGCAAACAATAATGTATTGATGTACATATTTCCCTCAGTATGAATTCTCTGGCTGCTTGTGCGACTTGGTTCCATTTGCTTAGTATTTCGTCTAAATACAGATACAATAATGTGTTTGACTGACTGCAACTTTCCGAATACCTTGGTCTTTGTCTTCTAATTTTTTCCAATGTTATGCCCCATATCAATGTATTTGCGAGTGTTGTTATACACGTATAAATTTTTATAACAGGTATTATTGGAATTCTTTTAATTAAGGTAATAATTGTAACCTTTTGACGTGATCACAGGTCATTTTATAATCAATGTACGAGAGTAAGTCCATAAGTTTCCCGCCTAAACATTTTCTTGGTATGATAAAGATAAAAACTATATTTCACTTTTCAATAGTTTACCTTTATTGTAATACACTTATCGCATCTTTGAATTAACAATTCAAGTACAGGGTCAGTAAATATTTAAAACTGTCCATACCCTTGCTAACGGTAAGAAAGTGTCATCATTTAAGGAACAATAAAGTGAACAGTGAAATGTGAACAGTTTAATCCGCAACTTCCACAGTGTCTGCTCTGTGATCTTCCGCTTCCTTCCCCCCTGATAAAATTCCAGAAAAGCCTTACAGTAAATTTCAGCATCCCTGAGACGATCACGGCAGCAGGAGGGGACAACGCAGACTTCTTTCTTGGCATACTACGTCTTTATATACTATAATATAAATATAATATTTATATTATAGTATAATCATTCCCTCCCACCTGTAAATAAACCGCTGCAAATTTGGATTCCCAACGTGGGGCTGACAATTAAAATTGAAACTCTCCTGTTAATAAACCCCCTCAGTTTTTACTGTTGTGTCTTTTATTGAAATGCTAGAATAGAAAGAAAAAATAAAGTCTACAACAGTACTGTAGAGAAACTTACAGAAATCATCAGAGGACAATTGTAAGAAGATGAGCTGTTGGGAACGTATGAAACGCTCATTAAAAGATGTCGGAGATGTGTGACTACAGACGGACACCTGTAACACAATAACAAAACCAATATTATGTGCATGTGTAGTGATCAAAGTTGTTCAAGTACAAATGCGACCGGGATTTGTTTGTTGACGCAGGCAGTGACAAGAGCGACCTTGGCCTTGCGCGCTTGGGTTCAACTGCGGTCGCAGATCTAGAATAACTGTCTGTATTACTAAATTGCGTTAGCTTATTAGGTAAATATAGGACATTTCTGTTATTTAATAAATTACATTTAAACAGTTTATTTTATTAACTACTTTTATATTTTTTTTTAAATAAATAGAATTTATTTTCAGATATTTTTGTAGTGTCGATATTTCTGCTCAGAATCTGAGAGAAGAAATAGGACGACGGTTATATATATACAAGTTTGCACAAGAAACAATAACATCATTTTGATAATGAATATAAAATTATGAAAGGGGTACAGATATTAGGTGAGATTATTTTATCTAATAAATTTAACAAAAGGAAGTATCTCAAATACCTGTCAGATTGTCCAAATTCTTGGGATTGTTCAAGAATAAATTACGTCTCCTGACGTAATTAAAACTCGTCTTGAAGTGTTTATAGGGATTCTAATTCGATTATCAACTTCTAAAAATTAATAACTTCATTTCATTTTTTTGAACTTGTTTTCATAGAAGTCTAATTAAATTTCAGAATATGTTGCCTTGGTTAAGTTAAAAATCCTCCATTTTTTATTATGTTTAGCGCCCGTTTTTATTATTGAGGCACCACAAGCGGAATCCTTTCATTGTGGATAGAGCATAGAGCCATTTTGGTACTGCTAAAACACCAATTACTAATCATAATGCTCATTATAGTATGTGTGGGTTGGAAAACAAATTGACACTTAAGAGAGAAAAAAATATTAATTTGAAAAGAATGTATCAACATACCATAATTGAATCCAGCGATTAATCAGTCATTTGTTATTAACAAATGTAATTGCTCTGGTAATTGCGAGCAATAAAGTCACATTAGCCTCGAGCGTTAGCAAATACTTCCATCCGGTTCATTTGATATAATTATAGCTGGCGAACAACACGGAAAAACATGAACGGTACCATCAGTGTATAGCATACTTATGACTATGTAGCATTCATTAAGTAAATAAAATAGTTTTCCTTGGCATCCTCACCAAGTGAAAAATCATTTTTTTTTAAATTTTAAATAGAAATGCTTTTAAGATGAAGAACATGAAGGTACTCAAGCAATGTGACTTGTATTACTTAAGCTATTCCCAAATGTTTAAAAGATTTACTTAATTAATCAAACGCGTTCCCCAATGATAATACGTATACTAAATCATAAATTTTCGAGTTCTAATTTTGACCTCTTTGCTTAAATAGAACAGCTGAGAGATAGCTCAAAAAGTACTTAAAATTTCACAAAAACAAGCATTTTTCTTACTGTACTTATTTTGCAAAATTTTCATAAATGATTATAAGTTAAACCAACGGAAAACCCATATTGGCAGAAGCTTTTTAAATGTAAATAAATAAAATGTGAAAAATCTCTTTAACGCTTGAAACAATTTTATTCTGTGAAGTGTAATAGCCAAACAAGCACAATAAATATACCTATTTTAACATGTGACTTATACTTATATTACTATTTTATTCATAATGGACTAAACGTTTATTTCTCCTCTTAGTTTTGCAGCATTCTCACGTTACAATAATCATATTTCCTATAATATAATATCCTTCTTTAACGACTATAGGAAGATAGTATTCATTAATCTATTGCGTAGTATGAATATATAATTCAATAGTACACACATAAAAATATAATTGTAAGTAGTTCTTTTACCTGTGAAGAAAATGCAACATTCCAAAGTACTTATAGAATACTTCACATTGGATACTGCATATTTTATTTAAGTTTTTACAACATCAAATCTGTTAATTTTCATTTCATTACACATAAAACATTTTAAATGCTGCTCGATTATGCAATATAATTTAAAATATGCTTGTTTTCCTATTACTGCACTTTGCTAAGGATTTCGGAATTGCTGTTATTATAACCATAGCGTCCAAATTCATTTGTCATTAGTGTTATTTTTTTCTTTGATTTAGAAAAAAAACAATGATATAAATCGTAAACGTATATGTTTGACATTAAACTCAGGCTAAAAATTACAACTTTAAAATGTTGTATTATAAATAGCTCTTTTCATTATTATTGATAAATTTTTCAAAATCTAGATATTCATTAGCTTCTTATAACTTATTTTATTTACTGGTCAATCATAGTTTAGTGGTAACTCTATAAAGTCGTTTAAACTGTTTTATGCAAATGTCCTACTACTTACGGAATAGTCGAATACAGAGATTGCTTAAAAAAAAAAAAAAATTATACACACTTCTGGCAAAGAAAAAACTGTGTTAACATAACAAAACAAACAGAAGATGATGCGCACTAATCATCTTAGACTTTTACAGTACAACAGTTGCTCAAAATGCCCACCATCGGCGCCGATAGTAAGTTGAACTAGTGAATGAGTAAAGTTTGCGAGAGTGTCCTCAGCGATTGCAGCACATGCCGTTTCAATTTCTCCCCAAAGTGCTGCCAGTGTAGCTGGTTTTCTACGGTATACAGCATCCTTAAAAGTTCCCCATAGATAGAAGTCCAACGGAGTTAGATCCGGAGAACGAGGTGGAAACTCAATCGGATCTCTTCGTCCTATACAGTGCCTTGGATAGTGCCTTGGATCCAGTGCGCGGGACTTGTTGCTGTGCCAGGTCTCACAGATCTGCCCTTGTGAACTTCACATACCGTACCATGAGTACACATTTGTCTGAATGCGTGCAATTGTTACTTACGTTGGCGGTTCTGTTCTGTACACACGTCTCCATTGCCTTTGAATTTCAACAACATACTCGGTTTTCCAATACCACTTCAAAATTGTTTTCCGCTATTTCAACGATAATCTTGGCTGTATTTTGTTGTAGCAACGCTAGCATAACGTAATGTGAGTCACGTAGCAACGATTCAATACGTATGTAGTCACATCTGTGTACAGAACATCATACGATAATTGACTTCATTAATTCTTTGTTGATTTACCTGTCACGTAGCAACACTATCATAATGTATGTAACATCTGTTTACAGAACATCATACTACACACTACTGCTGTTTTTCGGTCCAAATTGTTCCATAAATTTGTTGCTTTATTTTAATTGGTTTGAAATACGCATTTAAAATTTTTGGGTCAATCGCAAATCTATTATTTTAGGTGGAATATCACATATATTTAAACATTTTTATAGTTATTACTTATATTTTCTCATTAGTTTGTTTTCATTGATTACAAATATGTAATTTTCGAAACAACAGGTACATTGTTTTCATTATAGGATCTCATTATTTATTGTTACAGCGCACTAACGTATATAAATTCACAAAATTGCTGCAGATTTTATAGTCAATGTTATGTATAACGAGGACAGCCTTTTAAAAACACCTCCTTTAGATTTCAAGCAAGGCTTCGTCATAATAAAGGATGATCAAATAATAAATGACCAGGATATGCACAAAGAGGTACTGGTTTTGATAAATTAGTAGCAACATAATTGGGTATGAATTTTCAACAGAATAAGCTTCTCTTATTATAGATGCATTTAGATTGAAATTTTAGAGAATCAGATTATGAACATCTTTTGACTTTTCTATTTTAAAGAATTGCTAAAGTAAACTATGATCGCATTTACCTATCAAAATATTATTCTCTGATGAAGTAAAATTTCATTTCCATGAATTAGCACAATACTTGACTGCTGAAAATCGCCAATGGGTGCAAGAAATTTACCATCAACAAGGATGGGCACTGACATATATTGTAGCAGTTTAGAGGAGCACATAATGTCCCAATTACTACCATGTATTTGCTGCTTATTTAGAATTCTCAGGTTCGGATTTACTCTTCAAGATAGACTGTAAATACTATTTCAGTAGGAATAAGAGTCAACACACAATTTGACTGCTATAGAGTTACGAGGTTAGGTTCATAAGTTGCGACTTTGCCGATAAGAATTATTGTCTTCACAAAATCCTTATCTGGCGTCATACCTAATCTGTTAAGTACATAATTGCAGCTGTAACTTCCGCTCCGCTGTGTTCAGTTGTTCAGATATAGTTGCATAAAGAAGGTTATGTGTAGAAGATTGTGACATGTTCAAAATGGAGTATCGAACTGTTATTAAGTTTTTCACAATAGAAGCACTTACTTCAAATGAAATTAAACAGCAATTAGACGGTGTATATGGGGAAGCATCTCCCTCATTTTCTACCGTAAAAGAATGGGCCAAACTTTTTCGAATGGGTCGAGAAACCATTGAAGACGAAGAGTGAGCAGGTCGGCCCTTGGAGGTGCTCACTCCTGAAAACATCGCTCTTGTGGAAGGAAAAATTATGGAAGCCCGGCGGCTAAAAGTTACAAAAATAGCAAGTTTGGGTCTTTCTAAAACAACAGTCCTTCGAATTATTCATGAAAATTTAAACATGAGTAAGGTTAGTGCCTAGATTTCTTTCCTCAGTCCAAAAGCAGCAACGTCAGGCATTTATGGAGCTCTGCCTTAGCAACGAGAGAGAAGTTCTGCAAACCATTGTTGCCGGATGATTTGAGTAGTGTTTAACGCTCGTTTTTACTACTGAGGCACCACAGGCGGTGGACACTGATGATATATGAGATGAAATGATAAATTGGGAAAGGATATATTTTTTTTTTAAGGAAGGAAGCCTTCCAGGCCTAAGTTTAGGTACGTCCCCGGCATTTGCCAGTTATGAAGACTGAGGAAAACCTGGAAAAAACCCCAGTCAGGGAGAACGGTCCTGGCGGGATTCGAACCGCAGACCTCCCGCTCACGAGTCCGTGCCTTAACGACCTCGGCCACCCGTGGCGGTACTGCCGGATGATGAAACTATGGTCCTCTACTATAATCGCTTGACCAAAGGAGAATCAATGGAATGGGGCCTCTAAAGGCCAAGGTTACTCAGTCAACCAAGAAGATCATGGCCACATTCTTTTGGGACTGGGAAGGAATACTCTTCATTAACTTCAATAAGAGGAACACCACTGTAAATGGGGTACTGTGTTGGCCTACTGCACAGACTACGTGCTTCCATCAAAGGGAAAAGGCAAGAATAGCTGAGTGGTGGTGTGCGCCTTCTTCACACCAACGCGCCTGTGCACATAGCTCTTGTTGCAAAGGAAGCTGTGAAGAAACGTGACTTCAAGGAAATCGACCATACACCCTACAGCCCATATCTAGCTCCCAGCGAATGTTTCCTCTTCTCAGACCTCAAGAAGAACCTTCGAGGAAGGAAATTTAAGTGTGACAAAGAAGTGATGGATGCTGTTTATACCCATTTGGCAGAAAAGACTTCTATTTTTTTTTTTTTTTTTTTTTTTTGGTGGCGAAGATTGAAATGTTAATTCAAGGATGTGAGAACTGTATTGCAATAAAGGGTAATATATTGAAAAGTTAAATATAGTTTTTGTGTTTATCATACCTGGAAAATTGTTAGGCCGGAAACTTATGGACCTACCCTCGTACCTCAAAGATAGGATTGGAACCAATGAATGAATCAATAAAATAGCTCTTCAGATGTGACGCCCTTAGAATTCCTCTTCTAGAAGCACTAAAAATGAAAGGTCCACATGATTTTTAAACCCTCCAACATAGAACGCACATTTAGTTATGATTGTTATGTGTAAAATAAATCGTACAAGTATTGTAGGAGAGAACATCGTGCTAAAATCACCAGAAGTAACATAACATCTTCCTAGGGAAGTGCACTTTTCAGATTGGTGGACAAAGTTCGAACTCAAAGCATTTTCATCGACAAGGAACCAGGACTAGAAAAACGGGATCTTCATATAGAAATTGCTTGATGAAATAGATTATCGATTAGAAACTTCTCCTTGAAAGTTTTTAACATGATTAGACCAGCAAGTTGGTGTATCTGTTTGTAGTGCGTGTAAAGATACTCAGTTGTTGCTTCTTCATCTGAACCAAAATCAGTATTCGGGAGGATGAATTGTTATATCTCAAAATCGTTTCAAAGTTTTCAGATATCTTCTTTGTTGGTGAGTACATTAATAATTATAAATTTCTACTAATAAGGAAATAAACAACAACAAAAAAATGCGCACTATGAGTTCCGACCCCGCGACATCATTTCCCTCGCTAGGCGTTCGCTCAGTTTTTCTGGTTTTCTTTGAGTTCTTTTATTTATTTCTCCATAAACAGTAGCGACCTGGGGATGTGTCGAGGTTCACTAAATGAAATTAAGTGGTGCACTTGTTCCATGGGTATCTTCTGATAAGGAAACGTTCGAGACTGGGTCGAACATAGGAGCGGTTAATGAAGTTTTGTTTCACTCTCACTCTAAACACTTTCCTATCAACTTCCTACTCACATTCTGCTATCTCCCCCCATAGGCTCTTGTCAATATATTTAAGTGAGGATAAAAAAAAATACTGTATCGGGGAGGCGAGGAAACAGGCGCTGAGAGAGAAAGAAACATAGGCAGGAGGATGTATTGATGGCAGCGGAACTGCTTGGGGTGGGGTCGAAAGATTACACGTACACACCAGTGGCGTACCCAGATTCAGCCCCTGCTCACTTCGTGCACAGAGCTGCAAATTGCAGAGAAGTCTGTCGGTGGGATATAGCCGAAGACCAGAGTCCCTGCAGAAAACATTAATTACACATATCAAAATTGTTTGAGCAACAGCGAGCCCTGTTCTCAGAATAGTGGTGAATGGAATCTCAATTTTACTAGGAAAGCCAATTCGGGTGGCAGCACTGACTGTGCACTTGTATTTACTTAACCACCAAGGCAAGCACACAATCCAAAATCTAAACCCTACAACAGTAGACGAATTACTTGCTAAAAACCGGTTTTGAAGAAAGGGAGGAATGTTAGAAATGCAGGAGTACCAACTTTTTCCTATACGACACACATCAGTGCGCAGGAACTTGTCGACAATAGTCCATAAAAACAAATTTCAATCCTTTTTAACGAAAATATATTCTAACACAGTCCCAACTATATGTAAAACTGTCATTTATCGCAAGTTTCTCGCAATGTTTCAATAATTTGTACCACAACCTCTTGGATTGAGTATGGTCGATATCTTTTGTATGGGTCCTGGAGGTCTAGTAGTAACCATACACGACTCATAGACCCAAGATCGCGGATTGAAACCCGGCCAGCGTTGATGAATTTTTAGAGCAAAAACTCTAAAGGTATCGGAAGGGAAGTAAAATAGTGGGTCCCATGTCATAAATTTTTGGCACGTAAAAGAACTCCCCTCTGAGCAAAATTTGTCGACCATTTTACGCCATGAATTGAAAGGGAATCTGATGACCTGAGATATTAAAGAGCTTCCGTAAATCAACTAAGTAAATAATTAAAAAAAAAACACCTCTTTGTGAAGAAGGGTTTCATCTTGTTCGATATTCTGCCAGTGATGATGGAGAAATATGAATAGATGATCCAAAATCTCGATGTTTTCATTATCCTCTAAAACTCTCTGGTAAAGGGTATCACGCAGAACCTCGATCAGATTTAGATCTGGGAACTGGGCAGAGCATTTTAGTATCTCTTTTTCTAACTACCCAGACACACGTACTTTGCCATTATTTGATATGTAAAGGATTATAGGGCTAGACGCTTTAGTAATAGGAATTACTATATGAATATATAGAACATCAAATTACAACCTATACAATGACGAGTCACAACTCTACTTTCATACCGCTCCTTTCTGTCCATGACTCTGTGACTTATAATAATAATAATAATAATAATAATAATAATAATAATAATAATAATAATAATAAATCTGAAATACTCCATTCCGGTACTTATTTCCTACACCGGGACGTGTATTGCAAACTCTTACACTTTATTTCTAAATTACAAAATTACATTCATATATTATTATTTTGAGATTGATATACCTAGGTTACAATTAGAAATTTACTAAAATAATAAAAATAACAATTTTTATAAATAATAAAATTACATCGCCCTTAAACTACTTCTTAATTGCTGGAAATCAGTTACTACTTCCACTTAATCTTTAGCTCTAAATTAATAAACTGCTATTTACCGTATCCGGTAGAAACTGTGCTGGCGACCAATACATTTCTTAAATACCTTTACTTAACTACTGTCTATATTTGTGTAAACCTTTATTACAGATTTATATGTTTCTTTGTTTTCCATACTATATCATGTCATCTTTCTATACCATATGATCTTTGTAAATATATTCATGTAAATTTCTAATTTATATCTTATATTAGTATATTGTACAACACTGATTATATTCTCTGTTTGCAAATCTAATTGACATTTATCAATGCAGCATTTACCCTACCAGTTCATTAGTTTAACATCGTTAACAATAATGATAATATTATCAGATATAATATTAGTTATAATTATAATAATTATTATTACAATTTTTATTATATTTTATGTTACTTCCTCTTTATCTTCCTATTCTCCTGTTCGCCGTGACTGTAGTAAGTAAAGATCTATCTGCCATCTCCCTTTGGACACAAAACTTTCGACTAAAACTGAATCTACTTAAATCACAGGCAATCGTCATAGGACATAAACGTGCACTGCGTAAATGAACTCAATTGATGTGCCGCCCATCATGATAAACAAAAATATCATCCATTATTGTACCAGTGCTGCAATGCAAAAATCTAATATTTATATATACTCCGATCTAGAATGGCACAGCCAGGTGACCCATACGTGCAATAAAATATTTTCTTTGATTCATGCATTAAAACGTGTAGCAGAAGATATACCTCTCAATTTCAAAAAGAATCTCATTCAAGGGTTTGTTATGCCTCACTTTGATTATTGTGATGTCTTGTACTCTAATCTGAAACTGGACATGTCGACAGATTACGACACGTTCATTATGCCTGTGTTCGTCTTGGAATCCTGCCAGGACCGTCCTCTCTGTCTGAGTTTTTTCCAGGTTTTCCTCAGTTCTCATAAGTGGCAAATGCCGGGGAGGTACCCTAAACTAAGGCCTAGAACGATTCCTTGCTTAAAAAAAATCCTTTCCCAGTATATCATTTCACCTGATGTATCATCAGTGTCCATCGCCTGTGGTGCCTCTGTAGCAAAAACGGGCGTTAAACACCATTCATTATTATTATTATTATTATTATTATTATTATTATTATTATTATTATTATTATTATGCCTCAACCCGGAATATGACTTTACTGTCTATCCTTCTCACCGAACACATTTCGACTGAACCTCATTCAGCGTGTCAGTTTCCAGAATCTTGAACTCCTTTCCTCCTGAAGTCATAGATTGTCGGATATTAAAGCTATTCTTAGACTTTTGCTATTTCTCCTCCCCCTTCCTCCCCCCTAGTATTCGAGAAAAATAATTGAAGCAGAAGTGGAATTCTAACCCATTTTAATCAACTCTCTAACTATATTAAAATATGTAATATTTATAGGCAATATATGTGTATATATATTTAATTTGGCTTTTATCTGCATTTTATGTAACTAAGTATATTGTATTCTCTATTTTCGCTGTTTTTTTCGCCTGGCAGAATGGAAGAGAAGGGTGGTCTTAACTCTTGCTAAGGTAAATAAATAACTATTTTAAAAAGAACTATTTAATCATTCACAATATAACAGTTTAAATAAATAAATAACAACAACAACAACAATAATAATAATAATAATAATAATAATGGACTGTTGTTGTGTCTAGTAGGTAGACAAATGAACGAGGTGTTCATATTTACACATTGTTTATCATTTGTTTAAATATACTAAGACTTTTATTTATTATACATGTGTGTCCTAAAGAGATCGTCGGATCCCGAATTTAAACTGAGGCACTTTCAAAAAAGTAGGCGACTGTGTCGGTATATCTCCCCGCATCGTTAAAACGCTCAGTGACTTGCCTTATTAATATAATTATATGAAAATTGGTGTTATCCATGAAATACACCAGTTTCTTCACGTTATACATGCCCGCATATTCTGTACTGTGATGCATTTTTTAACACAAAGCAAAATTCATTGTCACATCTATGACGTTTATGGAAATAAGTGCGAATGGTGTAAGAGGGAAGGTGCATAATGAGACAGCATAGAGGCCGGGGACTTGGCGCCAAGTGACAATCCATCTCTCTCTATAACTGACAAAGTTCTAGTGATTTGGTGACGATGATGGTCTGGAAGACGCCGTGTAGAAGAAGTAAAAAGCGCAAACGACCATCTTTTATGACGATGGATTGCAAACTCTCACTACATGACGATAAGCGGGCTGCCGAATAGTGAAAAAGTGGTTTAATATGGGATCTGTTAAAATTAATTTAAAACAATATTATTGTTTTGAATTTTTTAAATCCCTGGCCCATGTTTGAGAACGTTCAACAATATCGTAGTTTAATTCTTAGACTACAGCTTGTTCCAGTGTACATATCAAGAGAAAAATCAATATCTGATTATACCTTCAAGGAATACACGTGAATGAAACTATATCAATAGTCAACGCCGAAAAAGACGAAAAACTTTAAAATGCATATCCTTTTTATGTTATTTCTATATACAGTATCAAGTAAGGAAAAGACATAGCATATTATTTTGACGTGATTTTGAACCTTGCGCACGCTAGATTGAAGAGGTAAAGGTCAACAGTGCGTCCTAGCGAGGTAGTTAAATGCAGTAAATGCAGTAAACTTTTATAAGGCTGTAACAAAGCACGTTGGTATTTTCATTTACAATTAATTTTCCCTCTCATTTCGCTTTCATCTTTTTTCTACACAGGTTTTGTTTTCGCACTTAGTTCCCCGTATTATATAAATTGCTTCTTTACTTTGAAAACTCAGCTGTCTGGGTAGATCTAATAATGGAAGCTGACGAAGAATTAAATGATACACAAAGAGAAGAGGACAAAACTATGGAAGACAAAAAGATTTCCTCTTCTGAACACTTCACGTAAGAGTGCTAGAACTATTGTTTCTTACGGCGTTATTGCACAAAGGGAATGCCTGTCTACCTCCAGGAGGGATGTCTGACGTAGAGCCACTTGAAGAGGCGGAAAATTCCTGCAGAAGTTGTTCCCCTCTTTTCCAAATCTAATGTAGTTGTTTTCCAAGTGATGTTACACTTTTTTTTTTCTTTCCTAAATAACATCTTAAGTACTTCATTGAATGCCCTTAGCGTTTCGCTCGCAAGGAAACATCTTTATTTTGTTTTTACACCTCTGTCACACACAATATTTTCTTTCATCCTCATGTTTTACAGGCCAATACATTTTGAAAACTAAGTTTGCAAGTGGATATGAAGTTGGGGTTAATTCTAACTTCAAGCCATTACATACTCAAATTCTATAAGGTGTCGCTTTGCAATTTTAAATTGAGCATCTCTGTCAGTTTGTTAGGTTGCCGCGCCTGAAATTTTAGACTGTTATTTGTTTACATTGCGATTAACGATCGTCATTTGTGTGTGTGCGCGCGCGCGCGCGCGTGTGTTGTAATCAGATAAAATGAGGCGTTACATGAAAGATCGACGCGTCCAGATATATATATATATATATATATATATATATATATTATGAATAGTGTTTAACGCCCATTTTTACTACTAAGGCACCACAGGCGGTGGACACTGATGATACATGAAATGAAATGATATATTGGGAAAGGATTTTTACGGGAAGGAAACGTTCCAGGCCTAAGTTTGGGGTACCTCCACGGCATTTGCCATTTGTGAGGACTGAGGAAAACCTGGAAAAAACCTCAATCGGGAAGGACGGTCCTGGCGGGATTCGAACCCCAGACCTCCCGCTTACAAGTCCGCGCCTGAATTACCTCTGTCACCCGTGGCGATGTCCAGATTTTGAAAGTACATTTTAAGTGCGGAAAATGTTATGTAGAGACCGTTCGAAGGCTTCGAGTAATTTTTGGTAAGGAAAATTGAAGGTACAGGATCTACAGAGAACATCAAACCATGGACATTCTCCTCGATCGGTAGAGTACGTTACCCTCGTCAGGACAGAGCTTTACTACGAACCAAATTAAATCGATTCATCGCCGTTCTCAACAATAAACCTTTCCGGGAAGCAGTTTGCAGCGAATTTTATTTGCATCCTTTTAAGATCGAACTAATGCAAGAGCTGAAGCCTAAGGACCACTTGCAGGTCGTACCTCTCATTGCCATCAATGGCGTCCGCAAGGGGAGGCACAAAGGGACAGAGGCCCTACCTCAAAGTTTTTGAAATTAATAAATTTCCATTTACTAGCCAGAACACTGAGGTTTTAAAATAAAGCATTTAAGGGAAACATAACTGATTAACATATATTTTCTTTGATATATTGTTTGTAAAAATTAGGTTTTTAATTGATTTTTCAAACCTGGTAAAATTTAATCATCTGCTTTCAAAACTATTTTGCCCCTCCCTCAAAAATATTCTGTGGATGCCCTTGTTGGCCGCCGAGATTCTGTAATTGAACAACGTGTGATTATTTTTTGTGGGGATGTGTAAAATCTTGTGTTTTTGTGGACAATCGACAAACCGTCTCTCAATCAAGCAGGAAATTAGACATGTCGTGGGTAAAATTCACCCAGAAGTTTTCTCTAAAGTCGTTGAAATTTTGCCAACAGAGTGAAGGTATATCAACGAAGCCGTGGTGTTTGTGCTTCATATTGACTTAATCATATTAGAACTTTTCAAATAAATAATGTGTTTTTTTATTAAAATAAAAATTCGATTCATTGTAGGACAGCTGTATATATACGTACTAAAACGAAATGAAATGTTAGGAAAAACTGAGAATATTCCATATTAATTAAAATAAGTATTTAATGGAAAACAAAGATATGTTACTGAACAAAGGACTTGGCATTACAAGTGGGTAAAACTGGTAGGTACAGAGGAAGGTATTTCGCTACTTATGCCTTACTCAAAGACCTGTATTTCATCCAACTTTTCTTCCTTAAGAACTTGGCCTTTCGTAAAATGTTTCTTGCCATTGAGTAGTAACTTTTTAAATTGGCGAACAATTTCTCTACCTGGAACCTTTTCTCTGCAAAAATCCACTTTTACATATGCATCGTGCATAGAAACTCATTCTTCAAGACCGGTGGATTTTTTCGTGCGTAAAAACCTTAAGTATGGCTTCCTTCGGAAGGGAAGTAAAGCCGTAGGTCCCGTGTCGTACATTTACAGCATGTAAAAGGGTCTCAAGCCTGAAAGAAGAGGCCTCTGAGCAAAATTTGTCAGCCGTTGTACGCCCTGAATAGAATGGGGAAGCTCATGACCTGAGATGTTAAAGAGCGCCCGTAAATAAACAAAAACAAATCGCTCTTCAAGACTATATATATACAAAGCTATAACTAAAGAAGAAAAATCAGCATACAATTTACAAGAGTGAAAGCATCGAGTAACACACGACAAAGCCTCACTAAAACCAAGTACAAGCTGATATCTGCATATGCACTATAGGTCTTGACGACTGGCTTCTCCCAGTAGTAGAGCTCGATCTCAAATAACCACACCTTATATATTTATTTTGCAAATGTCTGCTCTTAAATGCACATTTTTAATGGAAGTTTGGAACTGTGTGCCTAAAATAAGTGCTTAAAATATGGACAGTTAATTAGCGATGGATAATCGCAAGGGCAGCAGCTTGAAGAGGACAGCAATTGTAGGCAAAACGAGTGGATAAGACAGACTCCAGACTCCATTACTCTGCTTTGTTTTACTATTTCTTTTTTATATACAATTCTCTCATAGGATTCAAGGATTCAGACAAATTAACTTTACCTTTCTAATAAAAGAAAATGGTAATGACAAAGAACGATAACTTGACACTTTCAAGTTCTAACAAAGCTAATAACAAAACATATGCTGGATTGTTGGTAACTTGAAATAATCAGGTCCTTTGTTATTATTTATTATTGATTCAAGTAAAAATTGAAAATGTTATTATTTTAAACAATAACATTTAAATGTTAAAACAATCATAAATTAAGTATATTTATAAAGTTATATCATCAGACTAGTTATTTTTATTTTGCTGATAGTGCAGCATCTCAACTAACGCAAAGATGTCATTTAGTCATAATGAAAGGGATTAGGAAATCAACATTGCAAGTTCCACAGTTTCAAATAGAACATATTTACAATTTTATAGGTACGAGGGGGTAGGTCTATAAGTTTCCTGCCTTGCCGATAAAGATTATCGCAAAATCCTTATCTGGGTCATACCTTATCTGTTACGTAAATAATTGCCCTGTAACTTCCGCTCCGCTGCGTTCCGTTGTTCAGATATAGCTGTATAAAGGAGACTATGTGTAGAAGATTGTCACATGTTCAAAATGGAGTTTCGAGCTGTTATTAAGTTCTTCACAAAAGAAGGACTTACTCCAAATGAAATTAAACAGCGTTTGGACGGTGTATATGGAGAAGTACCCCCCTCATATTCTACCGTAAAAGAATGGGCCAAACGTTTTCGAATGGGTTGAGAAAGCGTTGAGGGCAAAGAGCGCTCAGGTCGGCTGTTGGAGGTGCTCACTCCTGAAATCATAGTTCTTGTGGAAGGAGATTTTTATGGAAGACCGGCGGTTCAAAGTTACACAAATAGCAGCAAGGTTCGGACTTTTTAAAACAAAAGTCCTTGGAATTGTTCATGAGCATTTAAACATGAATAGTTATTGCAAGATAGGTGCCTAGACTTCTTTCCTCAGTGCAAAAGCAGCAACGAGTGATCTATTGTGAGACATTTTTGGAGCTCTGCCGTGGCAACGAGAAAGAAGTTCTGCAAACCATTGTACAGGAGATGAAACTATGGTGTTCTAATTTGATTTCTTGTCCACCAAAAGAGAATCAATGGAGTGAGTGGCGTAAACCTGGCGAAGCATCGCCTCTAAAGACCAAAGTCACTCAGTCAAGCAAGAAGATAATGGCCACAATCTTCTGGCACTGTGAAGGAATACTCTTCATTGACGTCAAGGAGAGGAACACCACAGTAAATGGGGAGTACTATGCTGGCCTACTGCACAGATTACGTGCTTCCATCAAAGAGAAAAGGCAAGGAAGGCTGAGTGGTGATGTGCGCCTTCTTCACGATAACGCGCCTATGCACACAGCTCTTGTTGCAAAGGAAGCTGTGAAGAAATGTGGCTTGAAGGAGATCGGCTATCCACCCTACAGCCCAGGTCTAACTCCCAGTGATTATTTCCTCTTCTCAAAACTCAAGAAGGACCTTCGAGGAAGGAAACTGAAGTGTGACGAAGAAGCGATGGGTGCTGTTTATCCCCATTTTGCAGACAAGACTTCTGACTAATTTTTGGGAGGGGGGAGGTTCAAATGTTAATTTAAAGATGTGAGAAATGTATTGCAATAAAGGGAAGCTATTTTGAAAATCTAAATATAGTTTTTGTGTTTATCATACTAGAAAATGGTTAGACCGGAAACTTATGTATCTACCCTCGTATATAGTGTTAACATTTCAAGTCATTCAATTCATTGTAACACCGTACTCTGAATTTAAACTACTTTCAGATATTGGGCTTTTAGTAAGAAAGAAAACATTGTAAACTATATTTTAAATCTTTAATTGCTATGCTACACATGGCTTTTCTATAAAAACGAAGGCTTCCAACCAAAAGCTGAGAAAATGATGGCACCCTGAAATTCTGCATTCTGAAAACGATGTTAAATAAAAATAAAACTACGTTACCCCCACTGATGAGCGAGTAATGTCATCAATAAAATGTCCCATTTCCTTTTCATACCTCCTGAAATGCTGTTATGTTTTCTGTATCGCTCTACAGGAATTGATTTATTTTACAGGCTGAATATTACAATGGCAACTTGTTTGTTATTTCAACAAATGCAAAAGAACGCCAAAATAAAAAATAAACGAGTCTTTATAAAGTAAATATATTTTCCAACAATATATAAAGGCTTTGGTTTCATATTTAATTGGGATTTCATTTTACATATGAAACCACATATACAGAACTATCATTAAACAATTTGTCAGTATATGTGAAATAAACGGAATATCTATTTAAATATTAACGGGGAAATTTAAAGGCAGTGTTTTTAATATTTTAAGTACCCTCAATCACCCCAACCTTGAACTTTCAAATGGTATCCTTACCTTATGCTATTTCAATTTAAAGAGGAAAATTCCTTCCTTAATTCCTTCCTTAAAAAGTATCCTTTCCCAGTTTAAAACGGGCCTTAAACACTATTAAAGAAAATCCAAGGATGATATTTAAATTTCAATGTTGGAACGGTGGAGATGAAAGGGTGAAACGTAAATGTAATCAAAATTGTTTTCAAATTTTCTCCACAATAACAATTTTTGTTTAAATTAATTTTATTGTTAATAAATTGCTTTTAGACTGGCAAGTTTTGAAATGAAATCCTTATATATTTGTCATATTATACTAAAGAAAATGTATAAAATAAAGAATGTAATTACTAATATATATATATAGAGGGGGGCTGCAGAATTTCCGTGCATTTTTTCAAGTTATACTGTCCTGCAATTTCATGCATGCGCGTTATATTGGTTGCATCTTGTACGGGTTTTAGGAGTGGACAAAATTAGATGTTATATAATTATGTTTCTTTCCTTTAATTTTCTCTGTCATATTTTATTGCCCTATAAGCTACATAAATACTATTTAATTAATGCTCACTTATTAATACATTCATTTCCTGCTCAACTTTTGAACCTACATTAAAAATAATTTCTTTTAGTTTCTAGTGATTCAAACCTCTGAGTTTGTCAGTTCACATGGGTAAAGTAGATATACAAAGAGAACCACTCTCAAATAAAAATGTATACAAAGTATCTGTAACAAGTTCTCAGTATTGATGGTTTTTAAACCAGCTGCTGTTTTTCCCAACGCAATGTGCGTTGCTTATTCCGAAAAATAAGAGATAGTGGGACATCGTGTATAAATTAACCAAGTACAGCATACAAAACTTTCTTTCTGAATTTGCATTCATTTGCATGCATAATGATGCAGCTTGAAACGATATATTCAATAAAATTCCTTAAAATGCATTTAAATATCGTTTTAAGCAACTGAATGCAGAGAAATAACAATTGAATGCAGTTCTTAACATATTATTCATACTACATCATAATTTAAAATGTTCACTAAATTAAATAAACAACCTTTTAATTTAAGTGCCGTGCGCATATAATTTTTAATTCTCTACATAGTAGAATTTTATTTATTTGGGTTTTGCTTATGTTAAAACGTTCATTTAATGGAGAGACAATTGAATAGCTATGATTAGCGCAAGACGCTTATGTGATATACTTTTCTTATTTATAATGAGGATTGTGTAAGCATCTATAAATTTGTAAGCTTTCCTCCAACAGGATTAATTGTGGGAATGCTTTGGGATACATGTTTATATATATTTTATGTGTATATTGCAACTTTTATAGGAAAATTAGTAAAATTGGAATACTTTTAAATGATTACATTAATATCGTTTTATTCTTGTTCTTTCTTTCAAAGATTTTATTGACTTTCTTCTGAATGTGGCACAATATTTACTTGCTTTAATAGAGCATTTGCTAAACTATAGAAACTCTTATACAATGAAACATTATAGGGAAACGTGTTAAAAGAAATCACCACGCAAACGACTTCTAGCTGTTCGAACAAGTGACAAACGTTGTACACCTTGCTTTTAAAAGTAATTACCTTGAAGGTGTAGGATAAGGCAGCGCGTTAAGCTTCATTATTGCTAAAGGCATTGTGCTATGACAGGTAAAAGAGACATTTTGGGAACAGCTAAGATTAGATATGAATACATCAGAGTGATTAAGCAATAAAGTTGCAAATTCATCATGTCCTGGAAATAAAGGGAAAATGTAAGATAAAGAGTGGGAGGAGGAAATATTGGCACATGGTATAATTTAGTCCATAAACACATTGGGATTCGTAGTCCTATATTACATAAATTTATTTAACTAACTAAACACAGAAGGTGCCAAGAATATATATATACACTTTAAGCAAACAAAAGAACATAACAAAACTGAATTCACGCAAACAGAAAATGATGAGCACTAATCATCTGACACTTTTCAGTAACAACAGTTACTCAAAATGCCCACCACCGGCGTCGATACACTTCTGAGTACGTTGAACTACTGATTGAGCAACGTTTGCGAAAGTGTCCTCAGCGATTGCAGCACATGCCGTTTCAATTTCTTCCCGAAGTGCTGCGTTTTCTACGGTAAACAACATCCTTAATAGTTTCCCATAGGTACAAGTCCAACGGAGTTAGATCCGGAGAACGCGGTGTAAACTCAATCGGACCTCTTTGTCCTATCCAGTGCCTTGGAAGATTGTCAACAAGGGGGACTAATGTGGTGGTGCACCATTCTGTTTGCAGATATCCTAGATTTGCCCTTGTAAACATTGCATATGATACCATGAGTTTCAAATTTGTCTCGAATGCGTGCAATTGTTACTCGCGTTGGCGGTTCTGTTCTGTACACACGTCTCCATTGCCTTTGAACTTCAACAACATTCTCAGTTTTCCAATACCACTTCAAAATTGCTTTCCGCTGTTCAAAAGATAATCTTGGCTCCATTTTGTTGTAGCAACGCTAGCATAACATCATATTACAGATTACTGTTATATTTCGGTCCAAATTTGAAATATATTAAATAGATATCTACTGTGAAAGTGATGATGATGATTATTGCTTAAGGGCGCAAAACAGCAATGGTCATTAGCGCCCATACTATGAAAGTGTGTATATATTTTGGTACCCTCACTATGTCCATTTTATGCATAATACTGAAATTTTAACTATATTGTATCTCATGCTCTCGTTAATTAAAAGATAATTAATGTTATCTGAATAACAGAAATACTTTTTTTTGTTCAATTTAAAATTACTTTTAAATTACAGCAACGGACGTTAATCAATGTGCTATCAAGGAACTTCTATTACATGATGCTTCGGATAGCAGTAGTTTTTAAACATCATCCTCCGCTTGATGTCAGCAAGTTTTCTCATTTAGAATATGCCCGAGGAAAACCTTCAAGATTTGTCCCTAGAAAAGTGACTCATAAAATTCAACAACAATTATTAAAATATAATTGGTAATAATATCAAGTCATATACATAGCATATATATCATTATTTTAAATTCGACCTAATTTTTTGAATGCTGTTTAATTGCCGTTTTACTACTGAAGCACCACAGACGGTGGACACTGACGATACATGAGATGAAATGATATATTGGGAAAGAATTTTTTTAAGGAAGGAAGCGTTCCAGACCTACGTTTGGGGTACCTTCCCGGCATTTGCCCATTATGAGGTCTGAGGAAAACCTGGAAAAAAACTTAAGTGAGGGAGGACGTGCTGATTTGATTCGAGCCCCAGACCTCCCGCTCACGAGTTCGCACTTTAACAACCGCGGCCACTCGTGGCGGTAAATTCAACCTAATGAAATGTAAAATGCAGCATAAAAACTTAAAATTAAAATTACAGCAGAAATATATCTAATGAATTTACAATATGATTAATATTTTCATAAAAATAAATGTTTAAAAAAGCTTACATAATACTACTAGATAGACAAAGAGCTGGCCCATTAAAGCAATAAGCTATATTAATTCTTGGGCTAACAAATATCAGACACCAAACGTAGATAAAGTCTTTTATTTTCAAAGAGACAAGATTTTAAAACTTTGTAGCAACACTTTTCAATTTCCAGCAGTGGACACTATTGACAATACATTACAAATTCGTCGATCCGGTGGTGCAGTGGTAACCATAGTTGCCTCCTAAACCCAAGATCGCGAGTTCAATCCTGCCAGGATTGATAGCATTTTTCGGGCGTAAAAACCTCAAGTATGGCTACCTTAGGAAGGGAAATAAATGGGTCCCATGTTGTAAACTTGCGGCACGAAAAAGAACCTCTAACCTGAAAAAATAGGCCCTGAATTGAATGGTACGCTGATGACTCGAGATGTTAAAGAGTGTCCGTAAATAAACCAAATCAAAAGCAATTAAAAATTCATCTAAAATAAACTGCAAATGATTACATTCTTTACCATGTAAGGCACATTTGCTATTAAAAGTTTTGCAATAAAAAAAGAACCTTACAATTAAAATAACTGGTTTTCGTCCCAAAATACTTGGGTCACTGGAACACATCCATATAAATTTCTAATTAAAAGAGACTCACAACCCATCGGAGGGTCTTGGTTGCGTCTCATCGAAACGTAGAAGCAATATGTCTGAGGAAATAATCAATAGCATATACGCCCATCCTTAATTATGTTACTAAGCAATGCGTTTAAGTCAATAGGCGAACACTAGCCAAAATTAGGTTATGACGACGTAATGGTTGAGGAAGAAAGTAAGGAACAGGTTAAGGAGAGAAAAATAACTTGAATTATACTTAATAAGTGACAAATGTGAAGTTTTGAGCTTAGGAAGAAAAGTGCTGTGGTTTCCGAGACTCCCGTATACAAGTTTGTACATGTAACGTAAACAATTTTTCAGCTTAAACATTAACAAGTTTTCTAGTACCATAAAAATATCGGTCCTGGTTGTCGTGGTAGTCATACTAGTAGACCCAAGATCGCGGGTTGAAACCCGGATTTTTGTAGCATATTAATCCTAAGTATGGCTTCCTTCAGAAGGGAAGTAAAGCCGTGGGTGCCGGATCGTACATTTACGGCATGAAAAAGAACCTCAAACCTGAAAGAAGAGGCCTCTGAGCAAAATTTATCGGCCGTTTTACATCTTAAATTGAATTGGGTGCTGATGACCTGAGATGTTAAAGAGCGTCCATAAATAAAACAAATAAAAAAATACCATAAAATCTTATATATATATTGTATATATATATGTATAATATAAAATAAAAATAAAGTAACACTATTAACAATGTAACAAATTAACATTAATAATAATAGTAAAAACACTCAGAAAAAGTCACACTTGAGATCGCTATATTTCCGACTCGTGGAGTCCTTCTATGGCAAGAAGATAAGTGACCTTCTTCTGGCCTTCTTGTCTTCTTGCCATAGAAGGACTCCAAAATATAGCGATCTCAAGTGTGACTTTCTGAGTGTTTTTACTATTATAATTACTGTTAATTACATATATTGTTCATTATCCATTGCGTAAACAATTTCCATTTGTAATGCATTCAATCGTAATTTTTGCATATATATAATGTAACTAAGATAAAATACAATATAACTAAAATACCTAGTGCAATCAAGCAATTCAAAATACAGTGATTACTAATCTGCGCCTGTTTCTAGGTGTTTTATCCTTGTCTGCTTTTCTAATTATTAATATGTTAATTACATTGTCAATATTGTTAAATTATTTTTCATTTATAATATATATATATATATATATATATATATTAGTTTAAGGGTGATAATCGCATATTCTCTCGTAAATCCATCTATAAAGCAATTTTCACTAGCGTTGAAAAGCATAACTGCTATAAAAAATACAAAATATTCTTTTAGATCCTCTCACATAATGTGAAATTTTTGTGGTTGACATGGCTATTCTCAAATTAAAATGCTGCCCCCACATTTTTAAACTCCTTCAAGGGACTACTCTTAAAACAAACGACCTCACAATTGTTCAAACAATTGACAAACGACAATGGATAGCAGATTAGGCATATTATTCTTATATTTCATATTGTGCAAATGTTCTTATAACTAAAATAAAAAATTATTTTCATACAGTTAGTTATATGGATTTTAAATACATGTGCCGAATTATACAAGTTCTGAACTTTTGACTTTATTCAGGAATTAATCACTTAGTATTAAATGTTTCTTTGTTTTCGAATATAGTTTCATATTTATTTGGTTTATGAATTTTTATGGCTTAGTTATGTGATATAAATCTTCTTCATTTTTAAAGTTAATATGCTCGTAAAATAGAATGGAATGTCGGACTAGAAAGCTGACCTGCATTTGAGGCTATATATACAAGGGGCAGTAGAATAAGTAGGTACATTTAAAAAAGTAAATAAAAATGAAATGGCGGAAGTGAAAGACGCAAATAAAGGAAGTTGATTAGAAAGTAAATTAATGCTTATTCACGATTGTTATCATTTGCGCCGTACTATGAAAGTTTTAATTTCCTTTTCCTTTTCCTTTTTAATTGATAGTTTATGTTAATCTTATTTTCTAAGTAACTTTTTTTTTGATGATGTTTAACGCCCGTTTTTACTACTGAGGCACCACAGGCAGTGATACTGATGATACATGAGATGAAATGATAAATTGGGAAAAGAGTATTTTTTAAAGGAAGGAAACGTTCCAGGCCTAAGTTTAGGTTACCTCCCCGGCATTTGCCATTTATGAGGACTGGGGAAAACCTTAAAAAACCTCAGTAGGGAGGACGATCCTGGTGGGTTTCGAACTCCGGAATTCCCGCTCATGAGTCTGCGCCTTAAACAATCTCGGCCACCCGCGGCGGTTTCCAAGTAACTTGTGAAGTTTTAAACAACGAAGGGCATTTATGAGAAAAAATATTTTCCAGACATCTTATATTACATACCAATAGAAAAAGGGTGCTAATGTAGTGATTTACAACAGCAAAAAAAAAAAAAAAAAATCCAAACATAATTGTGTTAACAATAATGAGAGGCCTTTTGTTTCTTTTCTTTTCTTTTTTTTTTTTTTTTTTTTTTGTAGATTTTTATCTTCCTACTTTTGGTCTGCTTTTACTTCAAGAAATTGGAAGTATTTTTACTCTTAGAGGAATTCTATTAGCTATTTTCTCGAAAACTTATCAGCAATTAAGAAAATATTGAGGGGTCAATTAAATAGCTCTTTAAATTCAACTTCTTAATATATCAAAATAGATAAAAACATAAATAAATAATAAATAATGTAATATAAATTGAATTAAGAACCCCAAAACAACCGATTTTCCATTGTAAACAAACAAAATATAAATAAACTAAATTATGTATAAAAGAAAAGATAGAAATAGGCAACTATTGGGTAAATAGATGAAGTAAAGGAATAAAAGTACATACATGTATTTAAACTTAAAAATTAATACACAGAAAAAGGTAAGTACAGGTGAATATATTATCAATAAACTAATGCATTTAGAATGAATATTAAATAAACAAATAAAACTATGAAAGATAAAAATTTGAAAATGAAATAAATAGGCAGCAAGAAAATAAACGGCAGCAAGAAGATTCTATAATAATTATAGCCGAATAAAATGGCAATAACTAAGTAAATAGCATTAAACAACAAAATACAAATTAAAATAAATTAAGAAATAAAAAGTAAATGGGGAAGAACGAAATCAAAATTTAAAATATTACATTATTTTGCTGTTCTAAAACAAGTGGAATAGACAAGCATAAACACGCGATACATATGCAAAAGTAATAACAAATGGACAAAAGATGCCAAAAAATAGCCGAGCAAAGTTCAAATGCCCCAAAAATCACAAAATGAAATAAACAAATAAACTAGAACTAAAGGACAAGATAAGATGAAAGTTCCGGGCGGAGTAAGAGGGACAAATATTATATTCTAGGACAACCACCATTATGCTTTATTTTACAAATACATATGCAAAAGTATTAAAAAGTGGTCAAAAGCCAAAAAATAGGCAAACATAGTTTAAATATGGCAACAAAATTACAAAAATAAATAAAATAAACTAGAACCAAACGGACAAGTTAAGCTGTAAGTTGAGGGCGGAGTATTGTACGGCAGCCGCCTTTATGCCTTATATTATTGAAAATTATGCTTTTAAGTTTCAATAATTGTGATTTAGTATACTGTTAAATTTTTAAAATTTAAAATTAGAAACTTAAATAGTATATATCTCGACTTAGACGCAGGGCTTATGTTTCTGCAGCTAACACCCCTAGTGAACCAGCAATGTCTTCGCAACACAGTAGCCAGCAACAGCCATCCAAGTACATTATCTATTATACAAAATGGTGGAATCAAAATGGGGAATAATATGACAAAATATTAATTGTGGAAATTAAACGTTTACAAAAATATGTTCTTTTGGCCACCATCGTCACAAAAAAGCGGATACAAACTATTGTTTACAAAAATGTGTCCTTTTGGCCACCATCGTCACAAAACGGCAGGTACAAAATCATTTATAGTGGCAAATGTTTTTTTGGTAAAAGCTATCCCATCGCTGTTGCTCTGGGTTGGATTCTCGTAGGGTGTGGTGACTTGGGTGTTCCTGGGACCGACGGAATGGAAATCCCCAACGGAGCGGACATCTTATCCAGTAGAGCAACGGCAAGCATGTGCTTGGCGAAATACCACTGTTAGGGTTGTCCGTGACGTCATCTGGCGCTATGGAGTCGAAAACCTGTACTAACATGCACGCGACGTCAACAACGCGCAGGTGTCAAGTCATCAGGGTATTCACAATCCTCTCTGGGCATGCACATGACGTCATCAGGGAACAGGTGTTCTAGGGGTCCTGCGCCATGGTGTCGCCACCCTTTCCTGACATGCATTTGACGTCATTTGGAGCCACGGTATCGAAAACATGTCTGAACATGCACAAAATGAAACTCGTGATGCAGTATGCAAAGGTTTGGTGAAGCATATTGCGAGTTTGCAAAATATATTAATAAAAATGCAAAAACATTTTTAAAATGGGAAAAGCACTGTTTAAGCGCAAAAATTCTGATAAAATGCGAGAACATTTTTTTTAAAATGCAAAAACATTCTTCAAATGCGAAAAAAAAAAAAAAAAAAAGAAAGAAACATGAAAAACATTCTTAAAACACGAAAACATTGCATTATTTTGTATTACCTGTCTGAAAAACGTTCTACTCTAGCTGTTGTTGTTAAAAATGTTTTTAAATCTTTTCACTGTAAATGAATTCCTAGCAATTTATTGTATGTGGTGAAAGATGACTGTCATATCCGTCATGCTTAGGCGCGAAATGTCTAGAAGTTTTTCACTGTTATTGCATCTAGTTATTGTTTCCTCAAACCCCGCTAAAAATATTTTTCTTCAAAAAGGTGTTTTATCGTAGCGATTTTTTTATTCCACTCTTTAATTTAAAAACATTTGTGTGTTATAACCTTGAGTCAAAATTTCCACACGCCCTCACTGCTATTGGCGGAAAACCAATTTCATTGGTTGATAGACGCGCATGCGCAGTGAAAGAACCATTCTCATTGGCTGAAATTCAAGTGTGCGGGGTGCGGTATGAAAACCATACTCCTGACGTCACTGAAAAGTGAAAGGGGGGTTCCGGTATAAAAGCGGCGTAACGACTGGTCAGCTCATCTCGTGGTATGAAGTGCAACGATCTTCATTACTCCTTTTGAATCAACATAAAACAACTTGTCTTCAACCTACAACCGTACCAACGCCATGCCTTCTGCTGACAACACACTTCTGCGACCACGCAGCTTGTACCCTCAATGCGGCTTCTCCGGACAACGTGGTTTCTGTAAACACGCCTTCAGCGACAACTCATCTACCGGTAACTCTCCTTCTGCCCGCAATTCTCCTTCAGCTGACAAAGAGGCTTCTGCACATGTGAGTGCTGACTTGCAACCTAGTTTCGAAATTAGCAATCATAGACTCAGGACGGAAAAAAATATTTGGAATGTGCTGAAACCGACATTACGGTAAATTGGTTCGGCGCCCAAAGATACAGAACTGAACCAATGCGTTTCTAAAGTTTTTAATGACTATTTAACATTTGTTAATGAGAATCGGCTAAATAATCAGTCAGGTTTCATAGGAGTCTGGATTCATGATACCAAAAATCCTGCTAGGTCATTTAATATGGGTGTTCGTAGGTTCCATAGTAAATCCCGATGTTATATGAAAACCAACGGAGAAAGTAATGCAGAGGTAATAAGGAATGTTTGTTGGAAGGGCCACTCTAACCATGTATTTGGTCAAAGGAGGTATCAGGCTCCTGCTACAAACACTGCAGTGGCTGTAGTAAAAACAGAGGAACCATTGAAATCAAGAATAAAGGCAATCTTTGTTTAGCCAGAACTATCGCAGTATGTAGTTTACTCTCGACGACGTGAAACTCTTGAGATGATACTAAAGGATATTTCTATCACTGTTTTAGGTGATCACCGCGAAAAAAAAATGTGCTGTACAAACCAAAAAATATCATTTTACTGCACCAGACCTTTAAGTTTAAATAATATTGCTAACATTGCAATTTTCCCCTCAATAAATAAAGAAGAAACACTCCGGTGCGAACTAAACTGCGCCATGTGCCTTCGACATGTGTCCGCATATGTTTGATAGGTACGTGACATATGACACGATCATCGCGATTTCAATGGGCCAATATGCTTTAATAATCATTTGATTAATGGAAATTATTATCCAAAATTTATGTAAGTGTGCAACATAGAAAAAGTCTGGCCTTTGTGCAACAAGCTTGACAACATGAGACACATAAGTCGTCATCACCATGTGAGCGCGTGTGGCCACTTATGCGGTACAAATAGATAGTTCTTGTTTACAATGTCATGGACAACACAGCCCAGGACAACGGTCTACAGGACGACGGTGCACTGAACAACACAGCCCCGGACAACAGACTGTAGGACGACGGCCTCCAGGACGATACATCACATGGACAACCTGGAGCTCTATCGCATATTTTTTTCTTGAACAAGTTTGCTCGGGTAGGGTTTTCGCCTATGTAGCCACACAAGACCATGGTGATCGTGGTTGGATGGCGCAGCGCGGTGTTCTGAGTTCGACAAAGTGGCAGAAACTTATTGAGGCAATACCTACTATTCAGAGTTTGATTTGTCATCTAAAAGAGCGGCAGCTAAGCAGTCCACTCTCCATACTTTTTAAATATGTATTTGGTTCTCTAAATATTATCATCAAAATGGACCGGCGCTGTACATCTCTGAACATAGAGGAATGGAAGACGCTAGAAAGTCTGCAGCGAATGGTCGCCGACATTATCTATTGCAAGAAGAAAGAAGAAACAAAGTGCAAAATCAAATAACGGCGTATCCTAAGCATTTTCTTCACACTCACGTTTCCGGGAAGCCATTTGAGAAAATGATTTACACTCAATACATAAGGTACATTCTTTGTGCCTTTAGAGTTTTCCTGAAGATGGAGCATTTTCTAAAACAACAATTCACCAAAGAGTTGAAGCAGTAACTCTACATGTTCGCGACACCTTTATCCCTGATGACGGCACGAGTTTGGTTATGTGCATGTTCAGACATGTTTGCAACACCGTGGCTCCAGATGACGTCACATGCATGTCCGAACAGGTTTGCAACACCATAAGCACCAGAATCCCCGAACACCTGTGCCCTGATGACGTCACATGCATGTCTAGACAGGATTGTGAACATCCTGATGACAGAACACCTGCACATTGAAGACATCACGTATATATTAGGACAGGTTTTCGACTCATGGCGCCAAATGACGTTACGAATAACCCTAAGAGCAGACTTTCGCCATCCACATGCTTGCCGCAGCTGTTTCGGACAGGACGTCCGCCCCTCGGCGAATTCGTCGTTCATTCCGTCGATCCCAGAAACATCCGCGTCACTACACCCTATGAGAACCGAGAGTAGCAGAGATGGTATAACGTTTCCTAAGAACATGTACCTCATATTTTAAAATTATTGTTGTATCCACCAGTTTTGTGACAATGGTGGCCAAAAGGACATACTTTTGTAAACGTTTGTTTTCACAATTAATATTTTGTAATTAATAATATTTTTAGTTAAATATCGCATATTTTGTATCCACCATAATAATGTCCCGAGTTGGATGGCAGTTGTTGCCTACTGTGCGCGAAAATACTGCTGGTTTACTAATGGTGGTAGCCGCAGAAGCATCAGCCCAGCATCTAAGCCCGGATATATACTACTAACCTAATTATGAACGCGCAAAGAGCTGCAGGTTACCGAAATCTCGAGTTTCATCAAGTTGACTCAATCAAGAAGCTGCAATAAATAATATTTGTCTCATGTTTCGCGCTTAAAGCGATACTAATTGTATACAAAGTCTGCATAAGTTCCTTACAGTTGTTTCATGTCGGCCCTGGTGATTTAGTGGTAACCATACTTGCCTTCTAAACCCAAGATGGCGGATTCGTTCCCGGCTATGACCGATGGATTTTTTCGGCCCTAAAATCCTAAGTATGGTTTGCTTCGGAAGGGAAGTAAAGCCGTGTGTCCTGTGCCGTACATTTACGGCACGATAAAGAACCTCAAGCATGAAAAAAAGAGGCCTCTGAGGAAAATTTGTCGGCCGTTTCAATCCCTGATTTGAATGGGACGCTGATGGCCTGAGATGTTAAAGAGCGTCTTTAAATAAATCTAATAAAAAAACAGTTGTTTCATTTAGTGTAAATGTAACATAGGTTGACGTTATTCAGTTTTTGAAACATTTCGTTCCGCAGGAAATGAAGTGTATTCTAACTCCTGCAAACACTTTTATCCTATCCTTTATTAATTTTCTGAGAAAGCATCACGCTTTCCACCTCTTTCCGGGAGGGAACTTATTAATTTTCTTCCTCCACTAGCTCCTGGTGTAAGGTTGTATTCGATTTTCTAGTGCAAGGTTTAACACTTTGAACATGTCTTTGCATTATATATAGACTTCTTCCCAAAATGTATACACTCAGAAAATAGGCAGTCAAATAATTTTAAACCTTCAAGTGGTCAAGCGGATAATGCTGGAATGCTTTAGTTTTGGTAAGTAGTTAATTTTGGCAAGTTTATGTTCACTGTTCAGATTAGAGGGAACAGTAACTGACCAAAAAAACTGGCAGTGTCGCAGGATAATCGCAAACTGAGTCACTTGTTGTCAATGGCAAGTTGACGTGACTTCTGCCATCTAAATAGTGGCCAACAATTACTGTCCAATGTTTTAAACCCTCAACACACAGTAGTGGTGGTAGTAGTAGTAGTAGTAGTAGTAGTAGTAGTAGTAGTAGTAGTAGTAGTAGTAGAGGAGTAGTAGTAGTAGTAGTAGTAGTAGTAGTAATAATAATAATAATAATAATAATAATAATAATAATAATAATAATAATCATTCCTCTTGATTTTAACGCCGCGAGGGGGCGAGGTCGTTAAGGCGCGGACTTGCGAGCGGGTGGTCTGGGGCTCGAACCCCAACAGGATCGTCCTCCCTTTCAGGTTTTTCCAGGTTTTCCTCAGTCCTTATAAATGGCAAATGCCGGGGAGGTACCCTAAACTTAGGCCTGGAACGTTTCCTTCCTTAAAAAAATTCTTTTCCAATTTAGCATTTCATCTCATGTATAATCAGTGCCCATCCCCTGTGGTGCCTCGGTAGTAAAAACGGGCATTAAACTTTTTTTTCTCCTATTTTTCGCATCGACGTGGATGGACTGTATTTTCTGAACGTCTTAGCTAAGACTAAAATCTCATATGTTTTATTTACATTTTCTGGTGTTGATTTACCATTAGTTTTATTCTTTATGTAATTTATTTGTGAATACTTTTTTTATCAACCCATGTAGTTTCATGTTCCTAATTTCTGGCATATTATTTGCGCAGCGATTTAAAGACTCCGCGTTTCCTATTTAAAGTCGGTAGTGTCATTATCTTAAAAACTAATTACAATTTCTGTAAGTATTGTTTTGGAATTGGTGGACCTTGAATCTTAGTAAAAACAGATGTTGGCTGCTCTGAAAAACAGTTGAAGGTGCGAGTCAGCTGTGAGTGCCAGCGAAAAAGGAAACATTATAGAAACTAACAATCGTTCATTGTTTTTGTTGCTTTTCGTTCTGTTTAGTGGCGTATTAGGGTATTTATTACTCAAACTAGGAAATTTTTAAGCATTATAAATTGTAATTAACACTCACTGAGATAAACGATTATTCGCAGCATATATAACGTGGTTAGTTCAAAAGCGTATGTATCTAGGTTAGGCGTAGAGTATAAATACGCGATAGAGCAGTAATCGAATAAAACATATACATATATATTGATTATATGTGTAAATAAAATGAAAAAAATACAACAGTGCATGAAAGACAGAAAAGTGATACAAGCTTGGAAACGCAATCATGTAGTAGTGAGGAAAAAGCGTGACAACAAAAAGCGGAACAAAACTTAGTGCATCAGGACAGGGAATTAGTGTTGTGAAGGACATATGTCTGTTGCAACGAAGTGAACTGTCAGCACAACGAGGAAGCTGCCAATGGTAAAAACTGAAGCATAGGCCAGAAAGAAGCAGAAGTCCTTTGTGTGGAGCTGACTTAAGGCAGCAGAATAACTGTATGATATTTTTGTTTGACGGTTAAATTTTCAACTTGCTTTTGCCAAATAGTTTTTTTTTTTCAACATCTTGAAATATTAAAAATGTTCTATCAATGCAATTTTCATCCCATTTTCATGATTTTTCCATCAGTTATATATAAAATATAAACTACATACTTAATTCAGAAGAAATAGAATTTCAGCACTTTATATTTTTTTATAAATAAAGTAGGAATTGTAACGCTATCTTTATCAACTTTCTAACTATATACAAATATGTAATATCATTATTAAGTTGGCTTTTTATGTATTTTATATAGCTATATATATTGTACTCTGTTTCTGCTGGTTATTCGCCTGGTAGGGTGAAAGAGAAGACCCAATGGCTTTAACTCTTGCCAAGTAAATAAATACACAATAAAATACATGATAAAACAATTTGTTTATTGAATTTATGAGGGAAAAGTTAAATTTTGATCCAAAAGTTCAATTTTTCATTGCGTCAAACATTTTGATGTACTATAAAGTTAATGATTAAATATTAACTTAAAAATTAATATCTCATTAATGACATAATATGAAGGCTATTCAACAAGTCGTGCAAAAGTAAACGAGGGATACCTGTTTTTATAAAAAAAATTATTTCTCAGCATAATTTCCTTTCTAATCTATGCACTTATTTCAGCAATTTACCCGTGTGTTTATTCCCCATCCATAAAATGCGATTTGTTCAGCTGTGGAAGATACGCATTTGTTTCTGAGACAATCTCTTCACTCGATACGGACTTTTTTGCTGCTAGTCCTTTCTTAAAGGGGGGGAAAAAAAACCATCCAAGGGAGCAAAATGTGGAGAGTAGGGAAGATGATAATACTTTCATACGCTTTTGAGGTCGCAATCGCAGACTTGTACACTAGCGCGTTATCGTGATGGATTCTTCACCCCATGGGGACACTTTTTCTTGATAGCATCATTTAATTTTTCCAATAATACAGCACTATTTACAGTTATGATTTTACCCTATCCGAAAAATTATACCGTGGCAATCCTGAAATACGATTCTGTTAAGGAGATTATTTCTCCGGCTGCATCCTCACCATTTCGACTGCCCCTTTGTTTCCGGAATGTAGTGTAGGATCCACGTTTCGCCGATTTCACCCAAAAATTACTTGGGTTGCCTTTAAATAGTTCTAGAATCTACGCGGAAGTGACAAGCCGTTCTCTTTTATGGTCATTCATTAGCAAATGCGGTACCCCCCTTGCCAATAGATTTTTAATTTGCAAATTATTATGCAAAACAGTGTGCACTCGCTCTCCAGTAATCTCACAGCTTCAAAACTCTCCTGTCTCCAATCGCTCACCACCAAGTCGCAAATTTTTTCGATCATTTCGGGAGTCATTACATCGACTGGACATCCCTAGTTACTAGGATGTTGCTCCTTAGAAAAAGTTATGTTTTATTAATACACGAAATTGTTGTTCTCCATTTTGAACGCTTGTTTACAATTTAAACAGGAAATGGCTCCCAAACACAGACTAAGCTTCGTAACTAATTATTAATCTAATCATCCCTCAAATTAACGTTACAGGCAGTATATGCCTAGTGCACCAGTCACGCCTCCTTTCACACACGGTTGCGGAGAAAACCGAGCCCAACTCCATGCGAATTGGTAGTGTAACTTCAACAAATACAGGCGGATATAACAGATGTAACGCACAGAAACAACAACAATAGGAAAAAAATAATTTTCTAGGAAGCATGATAGTAGTTAATCACATTCAGTATTCAGCGAAATCAAATGGGAAACTGCAATGTAGCAATGTAACACGTGAAAGAAATGATAAGGGAAAAGACATGCGCTTTTAACACAATAAGTTTTGTAAGCATTCCGAATTGTATAAGGGAGTGACTTTTTTCCATCTTGCAGCAAAGAAGGCGTGATGAAATATAGTTTCCCCAATTTTACTTTTATTTGGTGTACTGTTCTAAATACTCAAATAAAGGAAAGTCCGTTATTATTTCATGACTACATAAACTGCACGTCATTGTTTGCTTTCCAGCTGATTTCTCACCGTGGTAATCCCACTGATGGCATCGAAGTTGCGTGCATCATTGAAATTCTTGTTGCACACTTCACAGTAATAGGCGTACGGTAGCTGTTTCCTTAGAACAGGCGCAATAACGTTGAACTTTTCGTCGTGTACTATAGAGACCTACTTTCTTAGAGTTCTATGTACTTATATTCCCTCCCACATTCCAGACATACGAACTGTTTAACAATAAAAAAAACAATACAACACACTATTAAATCACACAACTTCCACACCAAAACTTCAACGCATACTCCACGCTAAAAGAAGACGAACTTTTAGAAGAGACGCGATAGCTAGAAGACGTGCGATAACACTCACAACTCCGAACTGAGGAGGCGTTCAGTTTTCTCCGCTGCCTTTAGCTGCCGTTCGTGAAAGGAAGCGTGACTGGTGCTCCAGGCACGTACTATCTGTAACGTTAAGTCTCAATAGTCACCACGAAGCCAAAGTAGCGATGAAAAAAAAACCTCTTTTGAGATTGCACAAACTTATCATCAAGTTACGAAATTAGGTACGTGGTATTATAATTGCGTTCAAATGTTGCGAATAAAATTTCATATTGATACCTTAAGAATTACATATAATTATATAAATAATTCTTAAGCTGTATACATTTTTTTTTAATTTTCACAAACGGTTTGCTTTAAATGTTCCATTATTTTTAATATTTTATTAATGACTGCATTAGTCCTCTCGCGACGAACTGAATACTTTAGGTGTAAGCCGGTAGTCGCAAGTGAAATAAAATTAATTAATGATAGCACAAATGAGCTCGGAGTTCATGGCAGTTTAAATATCTGGCTTTCACCTCAGGGAAATAAAAAACTCCGAAAGAATCCTTAACCTTACAGCTTGACCTAACCGAGAGTCGAACCCAGAACCCCCGGTAGAGTACTCACAAACGCTACCACTAGAGCCGGAGGCGGTCTGTTCTATTTTATTATAGCAATTTGGAACTTATTATCAGTGTCATCAAATTCTGAGAATCGTTCTTGAATTACAGAACGTTTTATATGTTCACATCGCTTTACTAATTCTGCAACAAATTCGGTTTTTAGTGTTATCTGTTGAAATGAAAACATTCAAATGTTGTTACGCATAATATATATTTTATATGTTTTCTAATGGAACATTCATTTTGTAGAGTTATAAACTTAAAGAATACATTTTGGATAGTATTTTTCTTAAAGTTTGTCTAATCTAGACTCTTATTCTATCTTTAAAAGGGTTTCATATTATATTAATGTATGTGCTTTTATTCGATATCCCTGCGAGGCTGGAAGCAAATTCTTTCAAAAAAAAAAAATTGACTGGGTATAAAATTCTCTCGTTAAAACTGATGACATAGCTGAAATTATGACAAAAGCTGTATTTAAAGGAGGCCCTTTATGTCAATATACGATATATAGGTGCATTCAAAAGTGCTTAGTTGGACGTAAAAATGCGTGGTCTCTCTTTAAGTTCATATCTGACTGCCCTAAGTGCTCGTAAGGTATATTGTTTCTCCCCCACTTGGAGGCCTGTGATTGTGAAAGGACGGAGAGATGCTCGCATTATTTGCCCTGGGAAACGCACGTACGTACTACGTTAATCCCGGCTTATGGTTCCCGTGGGTGCAGCTCCAAGTACCAACATTCCCCCATCACAGCGCAATTAGCGCAACATTATCTTATACAGAGCCTGCCTGGCGCCCTCTTTCTCAAACTACAGGTTAGCCATTCTATAAACTTCTTGGAGGAGACTCTAAAACTTAGTCCGGGTAGAGTGCACACTTTTACTCCCAGCCATGAACATTATGAAGTAATGCCGCAAATTCTTGCTTTGAACATCTCAGACCTGGTAGTGGAAAAATATTTTCCTACCAAGTCCTGTTATATGAGAGAGAAGACCAATGCTAATCTGCCAACATACAGGGTGGTTCTAAAGTTTATCTATTCGTGTCCTTTTCATAATGCAAGACAATAGCCTTAAACGATTTCTGAGTCCTGGTTTCCAAAAAGTGTAAGGTAACGCCTTACAAGAAAATCATGAATGTAATCATGCCGAACTCACTTTTAAGTTTCGGTCCTGGAAATAATGTGAAATTAGAAACGTACGTGCAAAAACCGAATTGTCATTCTTTTAACTCAGGACTTAAAATAAAGGCTTGAATCCTAGAAAGCAACGAAATAATGTACACCCTTTGACCCTAACCCCCAAAATTATCTTTTGAACGCAAAATTCTTTGAACTCCTGCTTTTTAAGCGCGCGGTTCAAAGGTAACCAGCGCTGTTAGCCACTAGAGCAGTTGTGTTATATGGCATGCACTAAAGGCGATATCTAGTGTGTGTGTGTGTGTGTGTGTGTTTGTGTATTCTGTTAGCTCTGTGGCAGAGTGTGCAGTGATGTCGCGGTTAAAACAGCAGGTTAGCCTCCCGGCATGAAACATTATTTTTAAATAAAACGTTGTAACATATTATGACAAATTAGTTTCGTAATATTGTTTTCCATGCACAAAAAAATTTAACATTAACAAATTATAATGGCCATAATATTTCCTTCAGTATTTGTTCTATCAAAATGCAGTATGCTGCACTTGCACGAAGAACAAAAGATGGTTTATTCAAGAAGCCTGGGGATGTTGTAGCTTCTTGTCCACATTAATGTAGAAATCTGATATCATTTATACCCCAAAGATTGATGGTAATTATACATGCTGATGGCTCATACGCGATATTAATTTGTGTTTATTTCTATTTGTTTTCGCTTTAGAAGATAAATTTTTTGTTCGTGTTTTTATTTAGTTATTTGTTAAGAATATGTTAGTTTGTGATTGCGTTTTTGTGTGCATAGGTTATGTCATAAAACTATATGATACGTTAAAATAAAATATAACATTAAGGCAAAGTATCGTTCTACATATACACTTATAAAACCAATAATAATAAAAATATTGTGTGGGATTTGAACCCAGGAGCTTACACAGAAGAGCAATGCCGTCTAAACCGCTACTCTTCCTTAATGTTTTCTTTCCAGGTGCTTGATTGTGACCATTTCGTTTACAGGCAGAGCGCCCACTGCAGTACGCACTCGCTGTGACTTGACGTTACCCGCAGGGCTGAAAGCACTTACTGCTTCTGTTGCTGGTGCTAAGTGCCGTTGTATTGCTACATGCCCGAGCGGCTAGCCAGAAGCGAGCGAAAGGAGAGAGAACCGAAGATCCCTCAGCGGAGAGAGCCGAAGGTAGTGGGGCACAGGTATTAGCTAGATAATGACGCATCAGAATAAACGGTGCCATAGCGCAGGCTGGTAGAATGTCGCTAAACTAGTGAAGATAGAATAGTGGGTTCGAATATTACCATTCTCTGCTCCCCCCTTCTTTCTGCCAGAGTATAAGGAGATTTGCCACGATTACAATGATTTACTCGCTGGATTAGTCGCGAATTGGAATAAGAGCAGTTTACCTTAATTAAAATGATTTACTCGCTAAACCACTGGACCATCCGTTTTCTAGGATTTGCCCAAGGTTAGCCGACAGATTAGGTTAGTATGTGTGTGTATATATGAATAAGTTGCGAATTGGAATAAGAGCACATTTTCCACCTTACAATATTTCACCCACCTAATAATAGTTTGCCACAAATACAATGATTTACTCGCTAAACCTCTTGGGCTCACCGGTTTCTAGGATTTGCCCGAGGTTAGCCGACCGATTATGTTAGTGTGTGTGTATATATATGAATTGGTTGCGAATTGGAAAAAGAGCACACTTCCTATCGTTACAATCTTTCACCCGCCTAATAATGCCCTCATTACAGTGCTTTATCCGTCCCTATCCATTTATATTTACTAAGTAAAGTGCGTGTGGGTAAGTTCCGCTCGCTTCTGGCTAGCCGCTTAGGGATTTAGCAGCAAAACGCACTTAGCTCTAGCAGCAGTTGAGTGCGTCCAGCCCTGCGTGTAACGACAGGTCTCAACCCTTCCTCAAAGGATTTACATGTACATTCCTGCCTCAGCCTGGAAAATAAGTGACAATTATGCAGTATGCGACTTTAAAATGTATTACATTATGGTAGTGAAATCGTGTATTTAGGGATAGATGAAGTTGGCAGGGTTATTCATAATACTTTCTTGATACTCTTAAAAAGTCATTACTCGCTAACAAACAAATTGATAGTGTCTTTCCAGCTATCAATTAAACAACACAATTGGGTTATGTCGACAGACATCCAGGCGATAGGCATTTCTGGCCATTCACGGCGGAGCAAATAAAGCCATGATTGCAATTGCATTGCTTATATGATATCGTAAGTTGGTTGTTAGCAGTAACTGGGGGAATGAAAATATTGTCCCTTGCGTACTCTCCAAAAATAATAGCAGAAGTTAGATCTGGTGATCTTGGGGAGCAGGAGATTGGTTTTGTTCCTATCAAACTTTGCGGAACTGGTCGTTCACAATCCAAATGGCAGTGTTGTGTACTGCGCCTTTTTGCTGGAAAATGTCAATTTGGAGCATCAGTTACAGCTGTAACATTTCAAAATAAAAAAATCCGCTTGCCTGATCAAAAGAAATATGGCCTTTACTCTTGCTCATTTATTACAGCTGAGGGCACGTTGACTTTGGGTGAGTTTCGCTGAAACTCTAGACTCAGTAATAGAGTTAATGTGGCTCCCCGTTCTGATAAGTGAAATCTTGTCTCGTCACTAAAAGACCATCAGCCTCAAGGCAGACTTGCACTTCCTTCGGTATGGCCTTGGACACTAAGCTCTCATCCGCAGTTTGTAACGCTTTACTGTCATACACTTTGAAGAGTTTTTATAAAAACTCTTGATTGAGACATTGCCAACTGTAAGAAGGTACGGTTTGTTACTTAATAGTACTTTTCACGTACGTCTGCCTCGCCCGCCCCAGCGTTTCCTCCAAGGTGCTTTTTCAAGCACACATAGCCTTCATAGAATTTCTTATAGCACGGTTCTTTATACTGTTCCGCGTCGGCGCTTCCTTTGCATATTCGTTTGCAAATCTTCGCCGCACAGTCACGTTGAATACATTTTTGCGTATTCCAAGAGGCAAAACGCCTTCTACCCGAGTGACTACCAGTTCATTCCCAACTGCGTTCTGACTGCAGCCCATGAAATGACGATCGGCTGGTTTGTTGATCAGGGAAAGGGTGTTATCTTTGTTTTATCAATCTCGCAATTGACTATCCTTCTTTTGATAGCAAATAGTAACATTTTAAAATATTCAAGGAATTAAGAATGTGAAGGAAATTGTAAAACAAATTCTATTATATCGTTAATTACTCTTCTGCATATTAAAACATACATTTTCAATAAATAAATAACAAATACCTGTTGGTTATTTGTGAAAAATGTATGATAAAAGCTTAAAAATCCCCAAAATCGGGATATTTAGCTAGATAATTAGCTTTTTCCGGTTATAAACATATTAACTAAAATACTCGTATATTCAATTAAAATATGTAAACATTCAAATTTTGCTCAAATAATTTTCATTGAATAAAATCGTAAATCTTCTGCACAACTTTATAACAGCTAGGTCTCTGTCTCTTCTTAGCAATAGCAGTTGAGTTGAACAGAACTCATAAAGTTCATATCAGTTTAACATATAAACAAAAATTCTGACTTGACACTTGTGAATTCTGATTATTAAAATTTAGATTATCCAATTTATAAAGGTTGGTATGATAGACACACTGGGCCTCAAATTAAGAGATGGATTTGTAGGTGGTGTCGTTGTCGCTGTTGTTGGCCTCACTTATGAAGCGGGTTTGGTATGTAGTTGTTTACGCTTCGGTGACCATTTCTCACAGCACTATTCGGTTATTTTGTTGATTCGTACTCAAAAAGATAATTTATTATGTTCAAGATCTGTCGCATCCTCTGGTGTTTTGCGTACGATAATATTTATCTACATCCGATATAAACTTAGCGGCCGTGACTTCCACGGTTATGAACTGAATCTGAAAGCCGGATTTGAAATTGAATTTATTATGAATGCCTCACCTTATTCTCGATGCCTATGTGTAGAGCTTAGCAATACATGCTTCGCAATGTGTAAACTTATAGAAAATTGCGTCTCGTCGCCTGTGAAACTTAAAATGCGTTACTTATACTGAAGTGTCTATGTGGACCGCCTCTAACTGCGTTGATCTACTTGAACTGAAGTAGAACCAGTTATCTGATCGTACTGATGCTTTGTGCTTATCGGAACTGCATACTGCTTCTTTCTACTTAACTGATCTGGAACTGCGTGCTCCAACGGAGCAAACACTTCCTTATATATTAAAATAAAATGTAACAATCGTTAGCTTGACGACGCCAAAGCAAGCACACTTCTCATGCCTTGGTTCAAAAGTTCAAAATATACATTTACTATTGGCTGGCTTAAATCACCTACTAGCACGTATCATTTGTTATTATGGGAAAGTTTAAAACTCTTATTGACATTGGCTAATTTAAAGGCTAACTGTAAATCACCTGTCGGTTCAAAGCCCTAATGAGTTTAAGCAGTTCAAGCAGTTCAAGCAGTGGGAGACAAAATTTAATATTTGAGCCCAACGAGTCATATTGGATCAAGTAAACCATAACCAATTAAAAATACTTCACCTTTTGGTATTCCAATATTTAGAATGGTGTAATAACCTACATCCTATACCAGGGCAGCCAAATATTGCACTTGACACCGTCAGTTCATGTTATGTTGGCTATGCTATGGTTGCGAAGTTCAACAACCACCACTATTTAAGGACATATACCACCGTTTTCAACTTCGCTTAGTAAACATACGATGGTAAGTCCATAAGTTTCCGGCCTAACCATTTTCTAGGTATGATAAAGACAAAAACTATATTTAGCTTTTCAATATAGGTGCCTTTTTTTGCACTTCGCATATTTTGAATTAATCCCCCCCCCCAAAAAAAAAATCGTCGGAAGTGTTGTCTGCAAACTGGCCATAAACAGCAGCCAACACTTCTTCGTCACACTTAAATTTCTTCCTCGAAGATTCGTCTTGATTTTTGAGAAGAGAAAATAGTCACTGGGGGTTGTGGAGTGGATGGTCGATCTCCTTGAAGCTACATTTCTTCACATCTTCCTTTGCAACAAGAGATATATGCACAGGCGCTTTGCTGTGAAGAAGGCGCACACCACCATTCAGCATTCCTTGCATTTTCTCTTTGACGGAAGCACGTAATCTGTGCAGTAGGCCAGCACAGTACTCCCCATTTACTGTAGTGTTCCTCTTCTTGAAGTGAATGAAGAAAATTCCTTCACTGTCCCAAAAGAATGTGACCACGATATTCTTGGTTGACTGAGTGACCTTGGCCTTTAGAGGCGGTGCTTCGCCAGGTTTACGCCACTCCATTCATTCTCTTTTGGACAAGGGATCATAGTTGAGGACCATGGTTTTGTCTCCTGTAACAATAGTTTGCAGAACTTCTCTCTCGTTCCCACGGCAGAGCTCCGTGACACTGCTGATTTTGGACTGAGGAAAGAAGTCTAGTCACCCAATTTGCACTAAGCTTATTCATGTTTAAATGTTCATGAATAATTCGAAATGTTAATGAATAATCCTTTTAGAAAGACCCAACCTTGCTGCTATTTGTGTAACTTTAAGCCGCCGGTCTTCCATAATTTCTCCTTCCACAAGACGATGTTCTCAGGAGTGAGTACCTCCAAGGGCCGACCTGCATGCTCTTCGTCTTCAATGCTTTCTCGACCCATTCGAAAAAGTTTGGTCCATTCTTTTACAGTGGAATATGAGGGGGGTGCTTCCCCATATACATCGTTCAATCGCTGTTTAATTTCATTTGTAGTACTTCTTCTTTTGTGAACAATTTAATAACAGTTTGATTCTCCATTTTGAACATATTACAATTTTCTACACATAGCCTTGTTTATCAACTGAACAACTGAACGCAGTGGAACGAAAGTTGCAGCTGTAGTTATTTACTTAACAGATAAGGTATGACACCAGAAGAGGTTTTTGTGAAGGCGATAATCCTTATCGGCGAGACCGCAAACTTATGGACCTACCCTCGTATATAATGAATTACTTTGCTCCAGAATTTTATAGCCGCAATTGTAAACACAATAAAGAATAAACTTTTGACAGCAAGAGATCCATTGTGTAGATCTTTGCTGGTGATTTTAAGTAGGAAAAAGCTTCGAGTATTATATGTGCCTTCTCTAAGAGCATTTTGCATCCATGTAACACATCGGCGAAAAGGATTAGGTATCACTCCGTGAATCATTCTGAAATGGTGTCTAACTATACAAATGAATGCTTTCAGTTAATCATATGATAGAAATCAGCGGCACAAACAACAAGAAAAAACCGGCAAAAAAAAAAAAAAAAAAAAAAAAAAAAAAAAGCGACTGACTGATCAATAAAGCTATATTATGATTGGTTCAGAAGCAACAACGGGTAGCATTCCTCGTTTGCCAATCTTTATGATTGCCAACTGGGAAGATAGCTTTCAAGTGCAAAGTTCAGTAGCCCGGATATAGCTCGGAAAACGAAAATATAGTACAAAGCATTTGTCATGTGAATGCAATGAGTTCTTTTTGTTTCAACGTTTTTAAGAAAAACTTTTGTTTCTATCATGTATCATTTTTCATTTCAAGTGAACTTGTTACTGTTTAAGAATGTATTCTTTGGCAATCATCTCACATTTGGTTGCCCAAACGAACAATAATATTGGTGACAGCAAAATTAGTTAAAATTACACCGTTCTGGAAAGAACATTTATCTTTATGGTTTAAGCACAGTATTAGGGATGCTTAAAGCAGTATCTTTGTTACTATTGCTTCCAAATCTTTCCTAGTTTTGTTTGTTTCTCAATAAATCTGTCGATTAATGTCGTTGCTACCAAAGCAGCTGTTGATTGTAGAAGCTGGACACAAGTTTAATAACAAATTATGGTAATTGTGCTATATACACATTATTGGTTATTGTAATATTTTATTACGATTTACAAGTCCTCCTCATTGTAGCCATCTGCAGTGTTTAACTTTGTGTATTTGAATTAGTAGCTATTTGCAATATTTTTTTATAATAAGGTGATTTGGGACAGTCGTTTTTCTGCACATTAATATCGATTATTATTGTAATTTAAGGGTAAGTTTTAGAACTTGTTAGGTTCTGAATATTCTAATTTTAATTCTGTATATCGATGATCACTGACTCACCGATGAAGTCTTAAACACAACAGAGAAAATGCACTTGTCAATGTACCATTCTGTTGAAAGACAAGAGTTTAAAAGTTAGCCCCTGTTACTGTAGTCCTAGAATTGTTTATTTATTTACTGAAATGGTTGCCTATGAGACGGCAGGATATCTATGAAATTAGCGCAACGGGGAGAGCTACACAGAGCATGCTCTCGGCCGCTCACCAACAAGAGTTTGCGGTTAAATCCCCAAAACTAGAATGACTTTCTAATTAAATACTATTTCTTTTCTCTTATAAATTCACTTATGTCATGCAAGAAACTTGTGTTGAAGCTACATGCCTTCATTTTCCACACATTTCAGGGAAATCACGTTTGTTATTTCTTTATGAGTTCTTCAGTTCGTGTGTATAGGGTGTGTAATCTATAAAACACATTTTAAATCTTAATGTTCCTCAAAGATAATAAGCTTAGATTATTAGAACAGGAAATCGGGAGGGCCATGTGTTTGTTACTGATTTTGTGTATCGCCGAATGCTTTATAAACTACCTGCAGAGTCGCAGAGTCCCACGGGAAAAACGCCGTTATGGGGAGTCAATAGGATTTATACTATTTTTTAAATTTTCCGATTTTGGTATCATAAATAATTTTGTTTTACCGTTTATGTTGATAAATGTTTTAAAGCGATATGATAATTCGAACTATTTTTGAAACATTTTTGAAAAGTATGTATCACAGTTTTTTTTCCCCCTTCATCTTTTTAATCATTCATTCAGCTAAACGTCAATTACTATATAAATAGCTGCTCTAGAATGGATATATTTTTTATAATTATTTCGATTAATAAATAAAAGAAGGAGAGAGAGAGAGAGACGGAGAAAGACGGAAAGAGAGAGAGAAAGAAAAGAAAGGAAGAAAGGATAGGAAGGGTAAAAAGGAAAGGAAGAAAGGATAGGAAGGGTAAAAAGGAAAGGAAGAAAGAGAGTGTGAGAGAAAGATATAGAAAGAGAGAGAGAAGAAAGGAAGAAAGAAAGGAAGGAAGGGAGGGAGGGAAGGAAGGAAGGAGGGAGGGAGGGAAGAAGGAAGGAGGGAAGGAAGGAAGGAAGGAAGGAAGGAAGGAAAGAAGGAAGGCAGGAAGGAAGGAAAAAAGAAAGAAACGCTTGTAGGATTAAATCAAGAGGAAAAGACGAAAGCTTGGAGGGCTTTGAGGTTGGTTCTGCTTCTTCTATAAATGTGAATTTTCTTGTATTTTGTATCGAATTTTAGTTTCTAATAAGTGCAATTTTCGTTGTATATGCCCCCATCAGAATCTTTAAAACATAAAGTCTTAAAATTTTAGCAACTATTTTTAACAGAGCAACAATTAACACAATGAAAAAGTTGAAAATGCTAAGCAGCTAGCTTTGTAAAAAATTAAAATCCACATTTTTAAGCAAAAAGTGCACCATATTAACAAATTACAACTCTCTTACTCTTCAATGCAACTTTTTCTATCTTTCCATTAATCACATTGGAAAATTTGCATAAACACGCCATGCAAAAAATATCAAACTTTTTAATCGTTTCTGAGATGTGCTCAATTCAATTTGCTAAATTTACTTTAACGGGATGACAGTCTCCGTGTTGTACTGGTAGCGAGATGCTGGGTTCGATTCCCGGTCAAGCCAAGCTGTCTAAATAAGGTTTTCTTTGTAGTTGTAGCTAGAACTACAACTTTGAAGTTGTAGAAGGTGAATGCAGAAACCTTTAAACTGGAGCTCGTTTGCGCCGTCATTAATTGCTTTTATTCATTGCTACAACTACTTTTAGAAACCCATAGGTTGCACCATAGCCATATTATCCTTAACATCTTCTCCACTGGATCAACTTAGAATTGCCCTATGGGCACCCCGACCTTAGAAGTCCGCTACAATGCCGTCACGGAGAATGACGACCATTTCAAGATAACATTGCTTGGCATTTAAGGGCGGGGGTTTTTATAACGCTTGTCATTGTTAATACTTTCCGTAATTAAACTGGGTCTGTTGTTGAATGACTGCTAACCACGTACTACCGCACTCTTGTATTTTTAACATGAAGGGGTGGTTCCGCATGGAGTAGATTGCGTAGCTCCCGTATCGACAGGTTTGTGAATTAACACACCCATGCGGGTGGAACTAAGCCAGCTTTAACTGAAGTAATTTCGTAGCCTCTCGTATAGAAATGCTGGGAAACATGGCGATATCCAGTGACCTTGACCACTATGCCTTTACCTTAAACACTATACTTGAGGCCTTGAACAATTGAAAATTTGTCTAAAATAATCTCTCCTAACAACATTGGCGGATTCTATACGAGCATAAAAAATGAACATACGTTGAGGTATAAAATAATAATTAGATAAGAGTTCACTGTCTCTGTGAATCTGAATGCACTTTCAGCGTACTTATTTTTGGCACATGCATTTGCCTTCAAAGGCACCTTGAGACTGTTTTCTAATACCAAATAGAATAGAGACGTGAGGTTTTTCTTTTGTTTTTTCGCTAGATTACAATACATATGTAAACTTAATACCAGACATCGGATTTTAGGGCAAACGCCTATTTTATTCCTTTAGGAGAAGGGGGAAATATTATTAATATTTATATTTGATAAAAATTGATATTGAAATAAATCCTACAAGCCTCAAAACTTTCAGCCCTTTGTAAATAATATTACGATCAAATTTGGGTAATATATGTTTAATGTATGTATAATCGTGTATATTTACATTTTTATTTTGAATACCATTGCATATTGCAATAATATTCCCGACCGCCACGGGTGGCCGAGGTCGTTAAGGCATGGACTCGTGAGCGGGAGGTCTGCGGTTCGAATCCCGCCAGGACCGTCCTCCCTGACTGGGGGTTTTTCCAGGTTTTCCTCAGTCTTCATAACTGGCAAATGCCGGGGAGGTACCTAAACTTAGGCCTGGAACGCTTCCTTCCTTAAAAAAAAAAAAAAAAAAAAAAAATCCTTTCCCAATATACCATTTCATTTCATGTATCATCAGTGTCCACCGCCTGTGGTGCCTCAGTAGTAAAAACGGGCGTTAAACACTACTCAAAAAAAAAAAAAATAATATTCCCGACAGTTTATTAAGAAGACACCCCAAAGTTACGAAAACGATGATCACTAATCATCTTAGACTTTTACAGTTACAACAGTAGCTCAAAATGCCCACCGTTGACGTCGATACACTTCTGAATACGTTGAACTACTGATTGAGCAACGTTTGCGAAAGTGTCCTCAGCGATTGCAGCACATGCTGTTTCAATTTCTTCCCGAAGTGCTGCCAGTGTAGCTGGTTTTCTACAGTATACAACATCCTTAAGAGTTCCCCATAGATAGAAGTACAACGGAGTTAGATCCGGAGAACGCGGTGGAAACCTCTTCGTCCTATCCAATGCTCTGGAAGCTTGTCATCAAGATACGCACATACATCTTGATGGTAATGTGGTGGTGCACCAACCTGTTGCATACGGTACCATGAGTCTCAAATTTGTCTCGAATGCGTGCAATTGTTACTCGCGCTGGCGGTTCTGTTCTGTTTTGTACACACATCTCCATTGCCTTTGAATTTCAACAACATTCTCTGTTTTCCAATATCACTTCAGAATTGATTTCGCTATTCAAACGATTATTTTGATTCCGTTTTGTTGCAGCAACGCGAAATGTGAGTCACATTTATTTACAGAACATCATACTACACATCTGTTATTTTCCGGTCCAACTTTGAAATATATTAAATAAATATCTACCGTGAAAGTGTGTATACTTTATTGACACCCTCGGTATAATCTATTATTCCTTATTTCTAAGGAAGACCTTCAAGTACCGTTACGTTATGAGAGATTTTAAAAGGGGATGGGGAGAGAGATCCCTATTGTATGTTTCGGAGGGTTGCACTTCATGGGGAAAGTCTTCGAAGGGGCTATAAAATTTGTCAAGGTCAGGCTGTACGTACTGTGGAAATAAACAAAATCATAAAAGTCGTTGAGTTTCTTATACAATCAATGGATAGAAAAATAAAAAATTAGGTGACATAGCTAATAGAACGCAGTAATAGGGGAAGACAATTAAAATAATTGTTGTATTAAGACCCTAAAATTAAAGCAGCACCCTGATTGGTGGACGGCGGGAGTCGTACTTTATAACGGGATTCAAGTTCCCGAGGAGAGAAGTTTGGAGTATCTGGTAAAGGCTGTTAAACCAGAGAAGTGTAGATAAAGTAAGTTCGTGAGGTGTAGGTGACCAGCCGTTAAGCTGAATAGTTCGCGGAATAGAGTTAGTTAAGTTCGGGAGTGGGTGATCAGAACAGGTTAAGTAAAATCCGCTAGAGAGAATTAAAGACAATTAGAAATAGCTGTGACGTGTGAGCCTGTTAAAAGAATGTACCGCTATCAAATTCGTTCCGTTAAAACAGACACGACCGACACCATAGTATTAATTGCAGCAATAAACCGGACAGGTTCTTGTGGGGATAATAAATGGAACTTATAGGACTCGCATAATGTAATGGCGACTTACTATAATTATTGTGATAAACAGGAAGTATAACAAGTCGTATGTTTTAGAAACAACCTACAGTGTTCATTAATCTCCAGCAATTTCCCGATCCCTCTCCCTTTGATCCAAAAGATCCAGCACAATAGCCGTGGCAACCAGACTTTAGCATCACGTCTACTGAAGGGAACGTCAGAGGTGAAGGAAGGGACGCTCTGATTATCTGTAATCAGATATCAATCAACATTACCCCTGAGATTCAATATAATTAAATAAATCAACCAATTAAAAACCAAAATCAACCTCCCCCCTTTAATTATTGCCTCAATGTTCATAGAGTTTTATGCTGCTCTAAAATGGTTGTTAGAGCCTAATTTGTTAATTTTCCGCTTAAATGCCTAAATCAATGTAAAAGTTTGTTATTTCATCATTTATACTCATACACATAAGCAATATTAAATGTCAGTTGTTTGGATTAATACTGCCAGGAAATGCAACAATTGATGGAATGTTGTATTTTCGTCAAATAGAATTTCAACAACAATTACTTTGAATGTATTGTAGCCTCTTTTTACCTCTCCTTAATTGGTGTTGAGAAGTTTGAAATGGTGGGACGTTATCATATGCTGATCCGGCAATGGCTAAAAGAATTTGCACACTTCCCTTACGAGGAAAAAATAATATTCTGCGAGATTTGTAGCAAGCAGGCGTGTAACAAAAGTTGAAATATATTTTAATTAATAGGCCTATATAATATTTATACATGTCTAGATGAAATTAGTTTAAAGACAACTATACTTTAAGCTTTTAAATCTGAATAGTTGAGGTATTTTCCGGCCATTGAGATTTCGCTGTTCCAACCAAGTAATCGCACTTTGTTATAGAAATACGTCAATACAACATTTAGAATTTTATTCCGTTAACTTCTACGCTTTTTATATTTAGAAAAAAAAAAGTAGAGTTCCCTGAGGCAGCAAGGGGTAGGACATGGCAAAAACTCAGCAGAAAAATCAAAGCAAACAAATTTTACTGATACAACCTTCTTCATCCAACCCCAGTAGCAATTTCTATGCAGACTTACCAAGACTTTCAAACTTCCGGTTTTAAGATTTTTTTTCTCCTTTTTTCTTTTTACAAGTAAATTTACTTTAAGAAAAGAGTATTTAAACAGAAAGTACAATGACATTTAGCGATCATTCGGGAGGATATAGGCGATTCTTATACATGGGTCTTCTCTATAGACGAAACCTCTAATTCTATGAATAGACATATAGCAAATAGGGGACCTGATGAACCTTCGATTCCACACCTTGTGTATATTATGGCACCTCCGAAAGTGAATAGCTTAACCACTGCTTATTTTGTCAACAAATGCCTACAGCCGTTTTATCTGGCAATAAAGGCATTGTTGTATTGTACTGATGATGCCCCATACATGGTTACTGCAGCTGTAGTTCTTAAACCTTTTTACCCTTCATGTAACCTGTTTAACTCACGCCCTTCACAGCGTTTCTGCAACGTGTTCCCTCTTGTCAATTCATTCATCTTTTATCAAATATTATTACAACAGGCAACAGAAATTCCCAGGTCAGATTTTACGGCTGGGGTAGCTTTCTGCACTCTGGCAAGAAAATGCATTACAAACAATAATCCAACACTTGTGCAGGAAATAGAAATGAAACTACACTCATGCTTAAAATAAGGAAGTTACATAAAATTTCTTGCTATAACCACTGTAATTAAATTTGTGGATAGCAGCTTATAAATATTGGTCATGTTGTACTCGGTAAACTGTCAGAATAAGTTAAGCAAGTAAATTGATAACGAATGAAATATGGTCATTGTTTAAGTGCATAGCAGCAACAACACACTGATTGGATAATTATCTTCAAATGCAAATGGTTACGATGCAGTTTGCTAATGCATCGTTATGTACCTTGTCTAATACAGTTCGCTATTGTTTCACTAATCGCTGTTAAGATCAAGTGTTATATGAGGTTTAATGCGTGTTTACCGAGTAACGTATGACTTGCTGTGAAACACATTGCTGGGCAGTGCTAATGCTAGTTTCTCGGTGAGAATAAACTAGGATAGAAATGAAAAGAATGTTATTTTAGAAAAATGCAACTGAACACTAAATACATTTCATATTAACAAATAGAGTGAAATTATTTTAAACAACTTCCACAACGTACTGTAGATCTTAAACTTTCAAAGGCTGGGCCAACAGAAAAAGTATTTTGGAATAGTAAAACAATAACGGTAGACTGATAATTACATTGCAATTTTAAAAACGCTTTTCAAATGATTTCAATGGGACAGGAGGCCAAAGAAAGTGCGAGAAATATTGCTCTAGCACGATAACGCAATATCAGTAAGTTTAAAGCACAAGCATTAATAATTTAACAGTTAAATCTCATTCACACGCACTAGCACTGTAAGAGCACGGATTGTTCACCGGAGAACAAGCATCCATAAACTCACTCAGTACTGGAATGAAGTTGGACGCAAATTTTATAGAAAAACAATGTGTATACATGAAGATTTTGTTTTCAGCATGTATAGGTTTTCATTCCGCTACGCAATCAAAAATGTATTTTTCCGATGGGAAACTGCGCAACTCATACTATGCACGTATTGTTTTTTTTTTCTATATTTATTATTTGTAAGTAACATTGTAGTAGATGCTCTAAAGTACCTGTTCTTTGCCTTGAGACATGCCTGAATACTTTTGAAAATATTTTGAGACACTTGCCGCAATTAATCCCCCCGAATATTGTAAACTGCCTCCCCTTGATTTTGTTTCAGTACCTCCGCGGGTTTTATTTCAGGTACAGAAATGATGCAGCAGCTGAGTGGCTTAATATGCACTGTCGACAGATACACCAACTTGCTGGTCTGAACTTTTTAAAAAAAATTCCTGAAATTCTCATATTTCATCAAGTTTCTCCTCGGTTACAACATCGTACCTGTATGGTTTATTTTGCAAATAACAATCATATATAAATATTCTTGGTTCCAGTGTATAACTCACTCTCAACACTCCATAATGCACAAATACACAGCAGAAAATCTAACACATTCTTCCTACAGAAATGCAACTGAAATAGTTGGCATGATAAAGACGAATGGAGTAAGCTCAATTGCTTTCGTTACTTCCAGACTTAGGTCCCGGGAATCGCGCGTCCACTGAAGGTCTACGGTTTTCCACTAGTGAAGGGGTAGTCAAACTCGAAGTGGCGGACAGCAATCCAAAGTCGTCACAACATTACGTCATCCATCGATAATACACTGAACTTCTTTGTTGTTGTACTTTGTGGGCATAGAATAAGTCGGATATGACTCGGCGGGGCCACCTCTGCACGAATGTGTACAAACTTTGCAGTGAAATGAGGGCAGGGTATAACTTTTAAAAGTTCAGATGAAATAGTTCTTGATAAATGAAGTGTAATGAACTCCCTGAGCTAATCTCATAGAATAAATTGAGCAAGCCTTAGGTGCATTTTTAATTAGCTTTTAAATATATAAGATTACACAAACAGGAAGTAACTGTCAATTATTTAGATGTCTCAAACACATGGATCCAGAATTGAATATTTCTGTCCACTAAACCTTCACATTAGATTATAAATTAATTTTAATTCATTTTCTTATTCTTTTTTTTTATCTAAAAATCTATAATGCGTCAAATTATTACATTTTCTAAGTGTTTATTGCAATAGTCCCATTAGTATGGACTTGGTTTTTAAAATGCTTACTTTCATATATTTGTTGCTGATCTCTAAACACTGCCTATCAACTTAATAAAAATTGGACTTAAGTGTAATTCGTAGGTTTCAGTATCGACAATCAAAGTATTTCAGAAAAGGAGTCCTCTCACAATCAGTAGTGCGCAGACTTTTGGTATTTATAGGGCGTTCTAAAAGTTCTCAGTCTGATCAAGAAAACACAAGATTTAAGAGAAGAGATTTTATTTTTTCAACATAGTCATATTTTAAATCAATTCATTTATTCCAAAAACTTTACAGCTTTTAATGCATTCAATAAAATAAGATTAGCTCAACTGGGAAAATTAGCGTGTCTTACGTTCAACCTCATCATTTGACGAAATCTTTGTTCACCTAGCCATTTCTTTAGGTTTGGGATCAAAAACTAATTCCTGGGAGCCAAATCTGGCGAATGTGGGAATGTGGAAGCACTGGAAACCGAAGGTTTTGCAGTAACAATCCCACACATATGTGAAGGCGCATTATTGTGATGAAAGAGAACTTTCTTATTAAGAAAGTGTGGACGTTTAGCCTGAGTAGCATCCTTTTTTTGGTCCAGTAATGAAGCGTAATATTCCTCAGTGATGGTTCTGCCCTTCTGCAGATAATGTACAAGCACCACACGATGAGAATCCCAGAAAATTATAGTTAGGCGTTTTCCTGCCGATAGAACGTTTTTGCATTCTTTGGTGCACTTTCACCTTTTGCCACCCACTGTTTAGACTGCCCCTTTGTCTCTGGCATATAGTGATAAATTCGGGTATCATAAATCTGACTGAGGCATTTTCCAAATTTTTCTCGGTCCTCATAAATGGCAAAAGCCGGAGATGTACCCTAGCCTGGGATGTTTCCTTCCTTAAAAATTATATCCTTTGCCAATATATAATTTCAACTCTTGTATCATCAGTGTCCACCACCTGTGATGCCTCAGTAGTAAAAACGGGCGTTAAACACTTCTCAAAAAAAAAAATCATCTACTGTTATGAAACGTGGGATAAACTCATTGGAATTTTGTTTAAGCAATTCTAAACACTCTTGCGAAATGTTAATTGGAATGCGTTTATATTCCATTGTTTACAAACGCGACACCCATCGAGCGGAAAGCTTTTTCATATGCAAAATGTCATATAAACTTTAGTGAACACGGTCATTCGAAGTCTTTACCATGCTTACATTCAGTAGCCCACTTTTTAACTGTCGAAAACGAGGGGGGAAAAGCCTGTAATGTGGAATCTTACTCTTTTTGTATTTCTATTAGGCTTAAACTCTTCGAAACGAAGGTCTTCATCATAGCTTGTATTTGAGTATATCCACTTTTTTTAAAAAGTTAACACTAGTTTGTTTACACGATCGTTACAAACAAGTGACTTACATGTCTGAATCTAACTATCATAGTAATTTGGCCGTATTCACGAAATCTCCGAGTCAGGCCAAGAACTTTTAGAGCAATTCTCATATAATGATCATTATTTTGTGTGAATTATCCTTTTCACCTCATTGCTCATATAACTGATCATTTATTAAGTAACAGTGAAGTGATTCAGTTTAGTTGGGCTCAGACATGCGCCATATATCAAGTTTCGACATACAAGAACCATATCTATTATTAATAACTCACTTTTCTATCCTCGAAAGTTCCGTAATGCCCCTGTCAGGCATAGTGTTGCCCTTGTGCAACCAACATGTAACATTTCCAGCATTTGATCGAATGTTGACTGTGACAGAAGAACAGCAATGCACAGCCGTTCTCAGGAACCGGTCTTAAAATGGAGTTTACTTGTAGCGATGGTGGAAATGTCATCAGGGATTACAAAAAGTATATGGTGAGCTGCAGTATTCTGTTCATAGCACCTAGTTAGGTGCGTTCGCTTTTTCAAAACGTGCTTCAAGATATACATCACCGTTCCTGTCACAGTGATGAAAGACATGTTGCCCAAGCGCACGATTTGTTGCAAATAGACAGATTGCGTGTTTATGTTGAAATGGCAGAGGAGCTAACATTTCACCAAAGACAAGCGATAAGGATACTGAAAATTCATCCGGAATTCAGAAAAGTTACTTTACAACTCTAATTGCAACATACGAAATATGGGGTTGCAGTTAACAGCCAGAACGGAAACGGCAATCGAGTTCTCTAGTCCCGAAAAATTGTGATAGTCTCTCAGCGATGTGAAAGTAGTGCTGACTGTTGCCTATGATTGGATATGGAGTTTTGGGCCACACCTGCAGTGGCTGAAGGGTCAACTGTTAATACGCCTTATTGGAACACATTTACTAATACACTTTGGCGCAAGAGATGCCTAGCCTCTGCAGATAGGATTGGGTGACAATGATGGCCATGTAGCTGCTATTGATGCATCACTTCTGCGAAAGTTGGAATGGGAGATACCGAAACGTCCACTACACTCTCCTGTTATGTCACCTTTCATTGATGACCTAAAGGAGCGAGGCGGAATTGCTAGCAAGGTATAATAACATTCTAGAAGAAGTAGAGAGGTCGTTACACTCTTAAGTAATACAACGCTACTAACGGCGTTTACGCCTTGCAGGGAATGTTCAACATGCCCAAAGACTATATGAAATATTTGTGGAAAAATGAAATATTTTTATTTATTGCTGGTTATTGATCAATAATTATAACATGACCTCTATTTACTTTTCCAGAGTTTATACTGCGCAGTTCTTGCACGCATTACTTTGGTTACCGCCTGATGTACTAGCGTCTCCTTTCTCCTTATATGACCGGGTGGGCATAGAACACCGAGAAGCTTTATTTACTATTAGTTTAAGCTGATAGAATGTTGGGCAAATCGGTGTCGAGTCATGCTGAGTGATCTGCTCTCGGCTACTTCCTTAACACATAGAAAGAAGAATCAGGCGAGGTGTGACATAGAGACGTTTCGGCTCTTGATTCTAACTTGTTAGGTCCGGAGCCTTCTCCAGGTTAAATGTTGTTTTGGAATATTTTGCGATAAAATTATTCATTATATTGTACTAAATTGGCTTAAAATTTGGTAGTAATAATTTATAGATTAGGAGTAAACGTAAATTTTTAAGTCAATGTATTTAATTTATTGTAAGCAATGGACACATTTAAATTCTTTTATGCATTGTTGAAGCCGGAAAGGTTATAATATACTCGTGCCCTAGTATATATTTTCCAGGGATTTGATTAATTATTATATAGTATATGTGGCAAAGATGTGACGATTCAAAGATGGAAATATATAAAAATTCAGATATACAGGTTTCAAAGATTTAAAGTTTCAAAGCTGCAGGTTCTTTATGTGTTTTAGACCATTTATATATTTATGTATTTATTTATTCTGACAGAGCTAAGGCCATTAGGCCTTCTCTTCCCCTCTACCAATCTAATAATAATTGCATGAAGTTACAGCGAGAAAATTACAATCACAACATTGACAGTAAAGTTGACAATACTCGTAGACATATAAACTAATGCACATGATGTATATAAATAAATGTATGCTAATACATTAACATGGACAGTGAAAAACATTAACTTAAAAAAAAGCAAATACTACTACTACTACTACTACTACTACTACTACCACTACCACTACCACTACCACTACCACTACCACTACCACTTCCACTACCACTACCACTACCACTACCACTACCACTACCACTACCACTACCACTACCACTACCACTACCACTACCACTACCACTACCACTACTAACAACAAATAAATAAAAAACAATAATATACAATAAACACCAGTGGTGGTGGTATTTGGTTTATTTGACTTATTTACGGACGCTCTTTAACATCTCAGGTCATCAGTGTCCCATTCAATTAAGGGCGTGAAACGGCCGACAAACTTTGCTCAGAGGCCTCTTCTTTCAGACTTGAGGTTCTTTATCGTGCCGTAAATGTACGGTACGGGGCCCATGGTTTTACTTTCCTTCTGAAGGAAGCCATAATTAGGAATTTTACGCCCCGAAAAAGTGTATCGACCGCGATCTAGGGCTACAAGGAAAGTATGGTTACAGCTAAACCACCAGGACCGACTCTGAGGTAAGTTCAATCAGAGATATTGAATAGTTCTTTAGGAACCACTCGGATTTAAGAAACGGAAAGCTGCACTTGGTGTATGGTGGATACCAGAATTTCTTACTCTTGAGCATGACCTCATCTAGAGTTAAAGAAAAGTTTAGATGAGGAAGAAGGAGGCATCTCATCGGTCCCAATGTCAGATGCATTTTCAGTCTTCAGATGTTAAAATCATGGGAACTTTCTTGGAATATTTGCCAAAAAGTGATTTTTAGCACTGGCAGAAATTTCGATGGGACAATGAGAACTATTTTGGGAAAGACCATGCGTATTTTGAGACAACATAAAATTATTAAAAAGTTACCATTAATTACTTACATTACATTTCATAAGTTTATAAATAATAAATTATTGTACTAATAAAGAACTTCTAATTACGATTCAATTTTTCGTAATACCAGATAAATTATAAATTAAGAAAAAAAAGAAAAAGATTAAAATACCTGAATTTAAAAACAAATAACTTAAATGTAACAAACATGAGTAAACTGGTACTATAAAATGGTGTGAATGGGATCAATAGATGTCTAAAGTTACCTATAGAAAAGACTTAGTGTTAGACGAAGAGACCAATACATGTCAATAAGTCTAAATTTTTGGTGCTGACGACTCTCGAATCTCTAGCAATACTATGAACTTATAGCTATGTTCAGTTTCGGTGTAAAAGATATACACTGTCATGCAGTAAGATCTGCTTGGTGAAAAGCAACGAATGTTACCCCTCAGTTTTTTTTAGAGGACTGTAGTCTGCTCCTTTCAGCTGATCTCCAATGTTTATTTCTGCTTTTTAAAGTTCCCACTTTTGCGTAAGGGGAGAGTGACTTGTATACGATAACTGCTGTCTTCTGCGTTTATTTCCCTAAAGAATTTCCCCCAGACCTTAATTTACACCGTGGTTTGTGCACATACAGTATGCCCAAGGGAGAAGTGCTTTAGTACATTATCTTATCCCGGAGACAGAACGTTGTGTGTTGATTACAAGTTCCTCTGGAGTAAACATACGCTTGCGTAGCCAATCCTGATTGGCTCGTGAGGTTGAAATGTTATTAACTTTAAAAAGATTTACCAAATTTGGAGTCACACTTCACATGTTCTTGTTTTCAATGCTCTCTTCATAATAGTTAATATGTAAAAATAATTAGTTTTCACAAATTATGAATGAAAATTGATTTTAAAAAATAAAATATATACACGGTATACTACATTTATTCTGTAGATATCTGCTCCAAAAATTAGTTGATAAAATCATGTATTTTATTCCAAAATACTTTTTTATGATTTGCTGATTTGTTGTTTCAATGTGGTTCATTTCAAATTAAAGTCTCTGCAAGCTAGGTTAGGTTAGGTTAGGTTAGGTTAAATGTGAAGTAGGTCAGCTGTACTACCCCTTGTTCTCCCTGAAAAAGTATTAAACAATTTCAACGTAAAGTGGCAATGTCACGCAATGAAACCAACTGCTTTCCAAAGCCTTTCTTTACTCTTTTTATTTTACCTCACATGGATTAGATCTTATGGACTCTGGCTCCCCGGATATCTTGAACCTCTAGATTGATATAGCACAGTTACCTTTGGAATTCTGATGCGAACCATTCTATCTATAGTTGAATTTTTCAACACGTTGCTTAGTGGTCTCGATGGGTCTCTCTCATTGAGATAATGTAACGGAGGGATGTAGGTGTTAGTAGCTGTTCATAGCTCTACAGATAACATAATATACATAGTTAATAAACAGTAGCGCAGCATATTTTACCACCCTCCTCTCGCCGTGCATCTGTGTAATGACTGATGACCCCCACTACTTTTCAGTTCGCACAGGGTAGCGGCCAAGAAGTATAAACATACTTTACTTTACTTTAGATGGTTTATACAGTTAATCCTTATTGTTCAATTTTATCATTATCTGCAAATGTATTTAGTTCCATCTTATTTCTTGGCCTCTTTGTTTATCCTTGTGTACTTTAATAGAGATCTAAAATCTCCTTTCTGCATTTCGAATACATTCGTATTCTCTCTCTCTCTCTCTCTCTCTATATATATATATATATATATAGAGAGAGAGAGAGAGAGAGAGAGACAGAAGAGACAGAGACAGAGAGAGAGAAAGAGAGTATATGCACTTCAAGCAAAGAAAAACTGTGGTAACATAACAAAACTAAATTCATACAAACAGAAAATGATGAGCACTAATCATCTTAGAAGTTTACAGTTACAACAGTTGCTCAAAATGTCCACTATCGGCGTCGATACACTTCTGACTATGTTGAACTACTGATTGAGCAACGTTTGCGAAAGTGTCCTCAGCGATTGCAGCTCATGCCGTTTCAATTTCTTCCCGAAGTGCTGTCAGTGTAGCTGGTTTTCTACGGTATACAACATCCTTAAGAGTTCCCCATAGGTAGAAGTTCAGCGGCATTAGATCCGGAACTCAATCGGACCTCTTCGTCCTGTATGGAAGATTGTCATCAAGGTACGCACATACATATCGGGGATAAAGTGGTAGTGCGCCATCCTGTTGGAAGTAAAATTCCTCATTTCCATAGAGTGTATGAATGACGGATAAGACGGATGTGCGTATCATGTTCAGATGCATTTGCCAGTTACTGTTCATTCAAAAAAGAATGGTCCAATTGTCTTTGAACTTCGACAACATTTTCGGTTTCCAACATCACTTCAAAATTGCTTTCCGCTGTTCAAACTATAATCTTGGCTCCATATTGTTGTAGCAACGCTAGCATAACGTAATGTGAGTCACATCTGTTTACAGAACATCATACGATAATCTTGGCTTCATTTGTTTGTTGTTGATTTACCTGTCACGTAGTAACGCTATCATAATGTATGTGAGTCACAGCTGTTTACAGAACATCATACTACACATTACTGTTGTCTTTCGGTTCAACTTGGAAATATATTAAATAGATATCTACTCACTCTCGGTGTATGTATGTATTCTTTTCTTTTACAGTATAATGTTTGCTACCATCAAAATAAAATCTATATCTGCGTTAAATTTATGTTGTGTCCCAAATAATTTATATTTTATGCTTGATCTCAATATTTATTTTTTAAATTTGTTTTTGCTGTAATTGGGTATTTTCCCTGGAATTTTAAGCTTATATTTCATTCCAATTTTATGTAATACATACATTGCCTTTTGAAGTCTATCTTCTGAACAATAATTAGCCCAATTCTTAATAGATGGTTTTGCCATCTTTTACGACATATACCAACTCAGGACACTGCAGCCTTCTAGCAGTTTATTATAACTTTTAATGATAATTTCAATTCTCTTATTTTGCTATACATTTTGGCTATTTCATTCCGTTTATACATAGAAACCCTGGTACCCAGCACAATTCCAGTACGCAGTACTGTGTTAAAATACCCTAGTCGGTTATCTGTGTTTCTCTTTATATTGTCAATGGCGTCACTCATCCTCGTTAATTCTTTACTATTATAATTTATAGTTAGCAACCGCTGAGGTTTTTATGATAAAATAGTTATTATCCATAAATTTATTCTGTCAAGAAATTCCTATTATAAACTGTTGTCTGAGCAAAAAAAAAAATTGTTTCTAACTAAGGAATACCAACGAAGAGGACACAAAGTGACTAGCAGGGAACAAATACATTTAAAGAAAAAGTTGATTGTATTGAGGAAGAAGACAAAACGTGTGATCGTTCTACACAGGTATTTAGAACGTGCTACAAGAAGCTATTAATAACATTTTGTTCAAACTCAAACTTATGCTCCCTCGTTTATAGTGCTTCTGAAATTTCACCTAATAAGTACTTTCAAGACCGACACGGATAGCCGAGATCGTTAAGGCGAGAAGTCTGCGGTTCCATTCCCCTGACTGAGGGTTTTTCCAGGTTTTCTTCAGTTGTCATAAATAACAAATGCCGGATAAGTATCCTATCCTATCCTTTGCCTGAAACGCTTTTTTTTTTTTTTTTAATCATTTCCTAATTCATCATTTTATCTCATGTATCATCAATGTCCAATTCGTTATTTAAAACGGGCGTTAAACACTATTTAAGAAAGTACTTTTCAACCATTTCCTACATCACCTTCTTGTACAAGAACAGAAATGTATTTAATACTTCCTAATTTGAAAGTTATTATATTTTCGTAATGTTAATATTTTTTTTTAATATTCATATAATGCTCAGTGAAGTAAATCTTACAACGAGGCTGTGTGCCTTTTCAATAAAATGTTTCGTAGATAATAATGAGAAAATGTCCTATGCAAGTCTGTAAGAACCATTTTGAACAAGAGTTTCCATTTTATTATTTTATTTATACAGCGGTGCCATAATAAAACCAGTATTCCGAACAAGTACATTTTACTGCCACACCACGTATCTACATAAAACGTTTTATTATATAGGCCAAGTGGTCTATTCATGTCTGTGTTCTCTCCACTGTTTTCTGGGTCGTTCCAGACTTCTTCCAATGAGTTTGCAATGAAATATTTCTAAAGTTATATTCGGTGACCTTTTCTATAAAACGATAATGTCTTACAGACATTAGAGCAACTTTCCATATTTAAAAAGTCGGTCCTGGTGATGTAGTGATAGCCATATTTGCCTCCTAAAACGAAGATCGTGGGTTCGAACCCCGCTAGGACCGATGGATTATTTTCGGGCGTAAAAATATTAAGTATGGCTTCCTTCGGAAGGGAAGTAAAGCCGTGGGTCCCGTGTCGTACATTTACAGCACGAAAAAGAACCTCAAGCCTGAAAAAAGAGGCCTCTGAGCAAAAGTTGTCTTCCGTTTCACACCCTGATTGAATAGAACGCTGATGACCTGAGATGTTAAAGAACGTCCATAAATAAACCAAATCAAAATTCCATATTTAATCATCTGTTAGATTGTATTCTACTAATGGCATAAGTATACATCTGGTCTATTTCTATGTTTTTATTAATGTCTAATTTGGAAATGGGCATTTACGTATTTGGGCGGCTACGTGATATATGTGTATTGAATAATATAATGTAACTTTGATGATAATCGTTATTTCATGTCATATTATTTACATGTTAAAATCTGACTTGGTACCTAAAGTCAGTACGGATCAGCAGGTTAAAGTGAAGGTAAAAGTAGGTCAATTAGTCACCCATTAGGAGAGGCATAGTGGAAAGGCAGATGGAAGGGCTCATGTACCTGCATGTACAAGAATTTGAAAGATTGTATTAGAATAAAGAACTTGCATAAGCATGTCATTAGCATAAGAGAGGTACTCAGAAGAAACCATAAAATAATATTATATGCTGTGTATTGTAAGTTTGTCAAACAGCAAATGAGAAACGCCTCATTCCATTCTCTGAGCATTTGGAGATTTTTATCTCGATCACAACGCTAAACTGGTATGAACCAATTAATTTAAGTCAGAACGCAAAGCCGTTGAAAACCTTGCGGGAAACTCCTTAGTAAGATAAATTTCCAAGTTATCAGTCAATAAATTAAGAGAATAATTAAACAACAATGTGTTACTTAACAATGCTTAACAATGAGGTGTTATATTTGCTGGATGAACTCTGTAATGGAATTTGATATTTGATAGGAGGAAATTAAATTTAGGAGTTTTAGGGGCATGTGTATTAAAGTGATTGAGAATATACGGTAGTTGGGAGTCGCGCGGGACGATGTTCTGGAGGCTCTTACGTGTTCATATGCCTACTCTCAGGTGCTGAAGATTACGTCTTTTGGGCTTCATCTGGGGTGACTTTTTCTGTGAAGAATTGTAAGGCCTCCTTTTCATTATGATATTATTGGCAAGAGGTTATCTGGGGATGATAGAAATATAATTATATTTCCCAATATTAGAAAATTCCATTCCCGGCTCGAAAACAACATGATTCGACAGTCGTTCACTTGCTGGTAAAAAGTAAAACATAATAAACAACGCTAAGCTAAATTGAATGTTTAATTGCTGGACCTAGTTCTCCGTCACCCAGAACACCTTGATAACCAACCTTTACAAGCACTTCCGCTCCCAATACACCAACACATTTTGAGGAAACTGGTGGATGTTGAACGAAAGGAGGAAGGTGGTATCTTACAACAGTGTCACGAAGGGCATCGAACTAAAGCTATTCGTCACTTGACATAGCGTAGCAGGTTGCTTCAATTTTCAGTGCCGTGTAATACCTAGTCTACCACAAATACTTCCAAACACTCTTCTTTTAATATGTTGCACTACATACGAGGATAGGTCCATAAGTTTCCGACCTAGCCTTTGCAAAATCTTTATCTGTGTCATACCTTATCTGTTAGAAAAATAATTGCAGATGTAACTTCCGCAGTTCAGTTGTTTCGACATATTTGCATGAAGATGATTATTTGCTGTAGATTGTGACATGTTCCAAATGGAGCATCGAGCTGTTATTAAGTTCTTCACAAAAGATGAATTTACTCCAAATGAAATTAAACAGCGATTGGACGGTGTATAAGGGGAAACTTTCCCCTCATATTCTACCGTAAAAGAATAGGCTAAGCTATTTCGAGTGGGTCGAGAAAGCTTTGAAGACGAAGATCATGGAGGTTGGTTCTTGGAGGTGCTCACTCCCGAAAACGTCGCTCTTGTGGAAGCAGAAATTATGGAAGACTGGCAGCTCAAAGGTACAGGAATAGCAGCAATAACACCAGTTCTTCAAATTATTCATAAATATTTAAACATGAGTAAGATTAGTGGAAGATGTGTGCCTAGACTTCTTTCCTCAGTCCAAAAGTAACAACGAGTTGTCAGGCATTTTGGGGGCTCTACCGTGGCAACGAGAGAGAAGTTCTGCAAGTTCTGCAAGAGAAGTTACAGGAGATGAAAATATGATCTTCTACTATGATCCTTGTCCAAAAGACAATCAATAGAGTGGCAGGCTTAAACCTGGCGAAGCACCGCCTCTAAATGCCAAGGTCAGTCAGTCAATCAATCAAGAAGATCAGATCATGACCACAATCTTTTGGTACTGTGAAGGAATACTCATCATTGACTTCAAGGAGAGGAACACGACAGTAAATGGGGAGTTCTACGCTGGCCTACTGCACAGACTACGTGCTTCCATCAAAGAGAAAAGGCGAGGAAAGCTGAGTGGTGGTGAGTGCCTTCACGACAACGCGCCTGTGCACACATCTCTTGTTGCAAAGGAAGCTGTGAAGAAATGTGCTTCAAAGGAGATCGATCACCCACCCTACAGCCCAGATCTAGCTCCCAGTTATTATTTCATCTTCTCAAAACTCAAGAAGGACTTGCCAGGAAGAAAATTTAAGTGTGACGAAGAAGCGCTGGATGCTGTACATGCCCATTTTCCAGACAAAACTTCTGATACTTTGGGGGGGGGGGGGGTAATTGAGATGTTAATTCAAAGATGTGAGAAGTGTATTGCAATAAAGTGTAACTGCATTGAAAAGTGAAATATTGTTTTCTTCTTTAGAAAATGGTTAGGCCGGAAACTTATGGACCTACCCTCGTACACAGCACCAATCAGATTTCAAAATGTGCCTGTATACAACCTTAAAGTATCTGTCGAAGTCATTTATTTTTGAACAGATAGTCTCAGAGGGATAATCCATCACTGCTGCCATCAAGAATGACTTCAAATGTTCAATATTAGGGTGCCTCTTCTTGCAGATAATTCCCTCTTGCACCGACCAAATGTTGTATTCCAGCTAATCAGGAAGGGAGATAAAATTATGTACAATGATCTCCAGTCACTGTTGCGTAATCCTAGTTTTATGAGTTGGGGCAGCATCTTGCTGGAAGCTTCAGTGTTTATTATTTAACATGGAGTGCTTTAAGGACTTCCAAAGACGGCTCAACACAGTTTACACCCACACTTTTGCAATAGTTTTCAGGCATTTTTTTTTACAAAAATCAACCCTGGTAACACCCTCATAACTCACTTCCAGGCAAACCATGATAGCATACACACTACCTGCAATCTTGATTTAAGTTCCCTCTGCAGATTCAATTGCAATGTAAGGAAATGATCAGTACGCCACCATAAGCTCATTTGGCACCCTGAACTTCTATGTTGTCAAAATATTCATCTCCCATCCTATAATTATTTACTTATTAACGGGATTTCGACGGATACGAGCCGCCACTATTCGTACAATATGAGTTCTACCAACTCTCGGGCGATCTTTCACGATGCGAATCTCCAAGGTTTTTAGGGTTGGAAATTTGAGAAACTGACTTTCCAACCTATATGGAGCAATTACAGCTATTCTATTTTCATGAGTATGTGTATTATTGTCCTTAATATTGTAGAAATACGTAATATTTTATTTTGCAATAGCTTGCTCAGATACAAAATGACAACCATTATGATTAAAGCTAGGTATATGATGTAAAATAATCTCATCAATAATATTTTTTTCCATTATGGATTATAATTCTTAAAAATGTAACTGTAGTTATAACGTAAGTACTTTTAAGAAAATATAAACAATCACATTATATGATGCATTTTTACTCACCTGCGGAAACAAGACATGATTTTAAAATCTCAACTGAAAAATATTATGACGCGCTAGTTGTCGTCCTGCAAAATGCATATATTCCCCGGTTTCCCCTACCTTTTAACGCTCACTCTGAATGAGTCTCATTTGATGACCTAAGGGGCGAATCCCTACCGTTATGCTAAAAAGCACAAAATAGATCTCAGCGCCATTTTAACGAGACAAACGCCTCAGGCGCTGCAAAAAGCATCACATGACATTATCGCGTGTTTGCAATGTTGGTATGCGGAAAGGGTTGTAAAAGCTAAAGCCCTTTTTCCGGGATGCATCACAGATGTGAGGAACTGTTAAAAAAAGTAGAGCATTTCCACTAGAAAATTCCTCTTTCGTTCCCCTGCCGTCTTGTCTTTCATTCACCTACCCATCATCGATTTCCTTCTCATATTTCGCGTTCAGCTGTTCCGTGGTCGACCGGTCGAGGACTGTGGAAGGAAGTAGAGGAGGGAGTCCATACGTGACGCTCTCTTCACGCATACGCGTAGCTTGGGGGAGAAAACTGCTTTAAATTCGTGGTGACGTATACTGTCATATCACCCCACTTTCCCCATGCGATATTTTACGACCCGTGAAATATAGATAATTGAGACCCACTTTGCAATTTGTCACTTATGTGAGTTCAGTGAATTGCTAATTTTGCATTGTTATTAAACACAACCTACTTTACTAATCTGGCTAATGTACAGTTAATTTGTCATTCACAGCTCATCCCCCATAATATATTTTTAAAACAGCGACGATATTGTAGACTTCCCCTCTCAGACGGTATTAAACCGGCAGATGTACACATAGCAGTTAACGCGGTATATAAATATCTGCATAAAATGAAAAAAAGTTTTGAAGTTATCTTCTTGCTTTTGTAAATGTAATTTCCAAAATAAGGTAAAATATGTCCCTAATGCAATTTAAATAATTAAAAATCTTTTTTATTATAATTACAATGTAAAATGTAAAAGTAATTTTAAAATATTTAAAAAAAATATATATATATATATATATATATATATATATATATATAAATGTAAAACATTTTATCTTTCTGTAAGTTGCTATAAAATGTGCTGATATTTGTCAAGTGTTCCTATCTACCGATTTCTTCTCCTACTGAAGTGGGTGGCCGAGTTCGTTAAGGCTGGGACTCGTGAGCGAAGGGTCTGGGATTCGATTACCGGCAGAAATATCCCCCTGGCAAGTTTTTCCACGTTTTCCTCAGTTCTCATAAATGACAAATGCCTGGAAAGTGCCCCAAACTTATACCCTGAACATTTCTTTCCTTATAAAAAAATATTTTTCAATTTTTTATTCATCTCATGTATCATCGGTACCCGCGGTCAGTGATGTCTCAGCAATAAAAACGGCTTTAAACCCTATTAAACACTTTCCTTCTCCTTTTTCACTTTCCTCAATACGTTCATTATTTGGTAAAACTTCGGCCTTTCCATATAGGTCCTGAGCGCCGTGGTAACGAGTATCAAACCGCGTCAGCTAAATGACGTCATTATTCCTGTGTTATAAAACTTCTTGCCTTCCACTTCTAGCTCGATTTGGTTATGCAATCTTGCACAATGTAATTTGTTTGCACAGTAGTTGCAGTCGCCATTGCGGGGTCGGCCAAATCCAAATTTCATCTATCGACCCAGGTTCCTGACTATTTATTTATTTTATGAATATTAAATTTTTGTATGTGTGAACCGAAATCTTTTTATTCTTGCGACATTCAGTGCTGGGAAATTCGTTCTTGAAATTGCATTTTCATTAGAATTCTTTCTCAAAGACAATATCAGTTGCTTACACCTAAACTTATAGTTAATTACTTTATTTATTTATTCTAAATTTTTAGTAACGTATCAGGGAGTTTAATTGTGGTATTTCACTGTGGTAAATTTAAGGTTTGTAAAATATTTAATATTTGCAATTTTCTAATGACATTATACTATTCCAAATGAGAGAATTTTTATAAATATTTCAATGTTGTTTTTAATTGTTTTAAATTTAAATTATTGTTAAATATAAAAACCTTTCAATCACCCCGTTCAAAGAGCAATTTATCTTTCCTAGGCCAAATCATGAGATTATTTTTTTGCAAATTTCCAAATGAAAATAAATGTATTGCTATGGTATTACAAAACAAATAAACGTTTGATACATAAATAAAATATGTATAAAACTAGTTGAATAAATTATTTAAAAAGACAACGGGAAACGTTTAACGCAGAGATCTTTGCGTCTTAATTTAAGAGAACAGTATATTATCATTTTTCATTAGTATCTATGCTTGCAACTTAGGTTTTCTTTTAGTAAACGATTATTGCCCATTGCAACACTGCCAAAAAGTAGAGTCCACATTACATTTCAGAAAGTCAACCTGGGGCCTAAAGCCATACATTGGCCGTTGATAATATGGTGCAATGGTCAGGTGCCAGATAACACGGTGCCATTGCCTGGTGACATGAAACATAAACTGCTACAGCAGGTAAGTGTTACACAGGCCTTTAAAAAGTCGGTCATGGTGGTGTAGTGGTTACCATACTTGCTTCCTAAACCCAAGATCGCGGGTTTGAACCCGGCCAGGACCGATGGATTTTTTCGTGCGTAAAAATCCTAAGTAATGGCTTCCTTCGGAAGGGGAAGTAAAGCCGTGGGTCCCGTGTCGTACATTTTGAGGCACGAAAAAGAACCTCAAGCCTGATAGAGAGGCCTCTGAGCAAAATTTGTCGGCCGTTTCACGCCCTGAGTTGAATGGGACGCTGATGACCTGAGCTGTTAAAGAGCGTCCATAAATAAAAAATCATTCATCCATTGCCTTTAAAAGTATTCCAAATATTGCATTGGAGGTCCTGTTAAGTCTGCCTTCATGACTTTTACTTACAAGCGAAAGCCTAGTATGACCGCATATCACTTGGTGCAGACAGGGAATTGAAGTAAATGTGTAACAACTTACACATCTCAATTTTAAATTTCCTAGATATTTCAGAACTGATCCGACCCAATGAATACCCAATATTGTTCTCTCTGTCCATTTAAGGTAACTCTCGGATCACGAGAAAATGGATGGAAGGAATTACGTCTGAAAAAAGAGTGTGACCAACTTGTGTGGTTCACCGATGGATCCTGCATAGAGAAACAGTGGGGCGCAGAAAAATATAGCTAATTTCCAAGGACAAATATTAGCATAAGTCTTGGAAAATGTTGCACTTTTTTCAGGAAGAAGCGTTTGCTATCCTGAACTGTGCTCGTAGGAGACTTGAGAAATTACTATGGTAAACGAAACCTCATCCTCATAGGTATATTTTTTTATTTGTTTTATTTGGTTTGGACGCTTTTTAACTCTCAGGTCATCAGCGTCCCATTCAAATCAGGGCGTGAAATAGCCGACAAATTTTGCTCAGAGGTCTCTTTTTTCAGGCTTGAAAATCTTTATCGAAGACGATGAACTACACGGGACCCACGGCTTTACTTCCTTTTCGTAGGAAACCATACTTAGGATTTTTAAGTCCGAAAAAAAAAAAAATCAGTCCTGACCGGATCGAACTCGCGGTCTTGGGTTTATAAGGCAAGTATGATTATCACTACACAACCAGGACCGACATCCTCATAGATAGCCAAAGTACTTAGCTCTTTTTTCCGACCAGGTAAAATCTAAAGTGGTTTCGGAATGTCACAATGCCGTGACCGATCTGGTTTCTTGCAACTATGGTGGGCACCAGGGCATCGGGACGTTTATGGAAATGAAATGGATATTGATATACTTATTTTTGGCCTTGAACCCGCGGTTGAAATCAAGTACATACTGCTAGGACCGCGGTAAAAACGTGGATTTGGGGAAAAAACCCAACTTGCTTGGCAAAGCTATACTGGACAAAAACAAGCTAGAAAAACTAGGGTCTTAGGCCCAAGAACGCTCTTTTATCACCTCAACTAAATTTGTACACAAGAGTAATAAGGAAAAGTAGTTGCGTTAATTATTGAATGTGGTTACTTCAGGAAAGATCTTTTTAAAGTGGGATCTATAAAGATGAACCCACTTGTGGAATGTGCAAACGGGATGAGAAAACTGCCTCGCACATTCTGTTTAATTGCCCTTTCCTGGTAAGAAAGACACCAGGGAAAACCTGCTAACGGACGGGACATGGAACCAAAAAACTGTAACTGTTGTTCAAGGAACTGATTTTGAGAAACAATGAAGGCATCACTTCCAATGAGGTAGCTTTACAATCTGACATGCGGAAGGTAGATAAAACTCCTCTAATCTCTAATCCTGAAATTTGCCAGTGAGTTGCAATACACAAATTCCTTAAGTGTTTTCTTTATTTTAGCCTGTGGGGGGTTTATCAGCAGGTGGGGTAATGATTATCTGCTCCTACGTTGAGGTGCCAAGTTTGAGGGGGTTTATTAACAGGAGCTTTTCGATTTTAAATGTCAGCCGCACGTTGGAAAACTAAATTTGGTTTATTAAGAGGTGCCAAGTTTGCGGCTGATTGATCAAGGATGATGATGTTTACTGATGATGCAGTATTTCACTGTCAAGAAAGAAGTCTGCGTTGATCCCTCCTGCTGCCGCGCTCGTCTCGGGGATGTTGAAATTACTCTAAGGCTTTTCTGGAATGGAGAGGAAGGGATAGGAAGATCACTGTGGAAGTTCCGGATTAAAGTGTGACTATTGATTAAACTGTTCACACTTCACTGTTTACTTTATTGCTCCTTTTCCTTAGACGACACTTTCTTACTGTTAGGACGGGTATAGAGAGTTTTAAATATTTACTGACTCTGTACTTACAAATCCTATAGTCGTTCGCATCACATATTCAAAATTACATTATTAATATGGACCAAACAAATAGAGTTTTACCGTTCCATTTCACGACCTATATTTCTGTTTATCTAAATTGAACACCCCTATCTCACTTCCCCAAGCGAACTGTATATTCTGGTCTCTCGAAGCTGTCTACTCCCGTCTCTCAAGTCGAACTGAACGAAAAAGCCTTCAAAAATGCTTTTACTAGACTTTCTATGTGTCTTCTCCGGGAATGAAACTTTTTGAACATAGCAAACGCAACAAATTTCCTTCCTATTGGATTAATCTCTTGCCGCTGGAAGTTTCTCGAAAAGACATTTTGAAGTCCGAGAACGCATTGGCTAGTCTTAATTCATTATATGTTAGATAGAAACGTTTTTAATTTATCTTTTTAAGGGACGGTTGCCCAAGGCAAAAGCTCTTCACCACAGTTTTTTTCAAGAACTTATTTTTACTTTGATGAAAAGAGAGGTCCCCTAGCTATTGAGTATATGACCTTGCTTATACCATCAGAAAGTCGCTTTTGTTACATGAGAGTTTTCATCTAAGATTTCCGTTTCTTGAACAATCTACATAATTTTACATAATAGTATCTTGAAATGTTAATGTATGTAAATTAATTAATTAAACAGGATTAAATCATTATCTTAGTTAAATGATTGTACGGGATGAAATCTGGATGTCCCGTTGCAAGCCTTAATGTAGTTCAATGGTTTTTAAACGAAAACAAGCATAGCTAGTCATACCTTGTATAAAACGTCTACCATTATATGGAGTGCGGATATTTGTCGCAATCTCACAAGCAACGGAAAAGTCTTTATAAATATTTTCATTTTGAATGCAGTAACTGTAGATACACTGTTGCTCCCAGAGAATACTGCTGCTACACATGTGCAAAAACATTTGAAATGTTTTTAATGTCCATTAAAAGGGCATATCACATGTCTTTTACATTCTGCATGTAAATTAATCGCCCATGTAACGTAGAAATTCAGTACATAAAACTCCAAGTATGACTGTTAACTGAAATTGTGATATATGTTGGACTGTACGTCCATAGGACTGTGTGTCACTGCGAACTACTTTTTACGCTGTTTTTCTCTCTAGCAAATCATGGGGAATATGCCTGGATATTTTTGTTACTCCATGACGTGTTAAGGAAGTTATACATTTGCAATAATGAAACTCAAATAATTCATTTTTATCATTTAGTGTTTTAGATCTTTGCTGAATATATCAAGTGAGCTAATTATCTCATGAGTAAGGCTACAGGTGACTACACTTGTGGATAAGCCTTCTCTCAATACCAACAGCGCTATACGAGTCGCGGCTGGCGGAAGGGTATCTATTACAAGGTCAAAAGTGCCTAGCGAAGAGCGCTGGTGAGCTGTGACAATGACTGGAGCTTTAAAAGGGTTTCTGCCAATGCCTGGTTGTTCTATCTATCTCAAAACAATGTTAGGAACCCCGTCTATGTCCATGTTTCATCGCTCATAGATACTGAACTCCCGGTGTCTTCCTCTGCTAAATCCTTCCTCCCGGACGAAATATCCTACAGCGTTCCTAACAGTTCAATCCAAAGGGTTATAGGGATATTCACGAACAGGAGCACGTGTGTTTGTTAGCGCTATATTTCTCTTCCACTTGTTTCCTCAAGGAACTAAAACAACTCTGGCCTATATGAATCATTTGTGTATACCATCGATTTGATTTATTTATGGACGCTCTTTAACAGCTCAGGTCATCAGCGTTGTATAACATTGAAAGATATGATGCATTTGTCGTGCGAGACAATAATACGAGGTACGTCCAGAAAGTAAGTTCCGTTTCAATTTATCTCCGCTGCAGCGCTGCGATCGCAGTTCCGCACATGCGCGGTAGACGCTCTGTATCAAGGAGAAGAAACGTGCGCCATTTTGAGATCGCTGTGAGCCACGTACGCTTTGTTGTGCTTGTTTACAATGTCGGTGTTGATTGAAAATCCCGCCGCTTGTGAAATCAGATCTGTGATTCGTTTTCTGAATGCTAGGAAAGTGAAACCAATTGAAATTTATCGGCAAATTTGCGAAGTTTACGGACAAAATGCGATGAGTGATTCAATGGTGAGAAGATGGGTCCGACAGTTCAATGAAGGACGTAGTGAAGTGCACGATGAAGAACGAAGTGGACGTCCATCTTTGGTTACAGAAGAACTGGTTCACGCGATTGAGGACAAGATCCAGGAAAACCATACGTTTACAATTAGTGCTCTCGCTATGGAATTTTCCCAAATCTCACGATCACTAACTCATGAAATTGTTACCGAAAAACTGAAATTTCGTAAACTTTGCTCACTTTGGGTACCAAAGATTCTCACTGAGCAACACAAAACAAAACGGATGGGTAGTGCACTTCAGTTTTTGACCCGTTATGATGAAGGCGGTGAAGAATTTCTGACACAGATAGTCACAGGAGATGAAACTTGGGTTTCTTACGACACCCCTGAAAGTAAACGGCAATCAATGGAATGGAGGCACACTTCATCCCCAGCAAAGGTTAAGCCGAAACAAATCTTGACACCTCGAAAAATGATGTGCACAGTGTTCTGGACTGGAAATGTGACGAAAAACCTCCTACAGAGATTTGGCTGGGACGTGTTTGACCATCCTCCGTACAGCCCTGACTTCGCTCCTAGCGACTTTCATCTGTTCTTACATCTCAAGTCTTTCCTTGGCGGTCAACACTTCAACAATGACGAAGAGCTGAAAGAAAATGTTTCCAACTGGTTGAAGACACAGGCGGCAAACTTCTATGAAGAAGGTATACAAAAACTTATGCCACGCTATGACAAATGCCTGCAAAATTTCGGCAGTTATGTGGAAAAGTAGTTTAAGAGTTGTAGAATTTTGTGCAATAAATAATTTTTCTGTATCTGTATACAATTTAATTTTATTGCCAAACGGAACTTACTTTCTGGACGTACCTCGTAGTTATTCCCACGAAACTTGGATTGGTACAGTTTTCGAATAATAAAGCGGTGGCAAGATTTCCAGATCCAAATAGTATTGAGGATATAACGGAGTTGGCCTTTCTTGCCCCCCAGAATGGAAATAGGCTTTCAACAATGAATCCAAATGAAAAATTGCACTCGTGGGTATAAACACTTTTTTTTGCTGTTTTTATTTATTATTTTTTTTTTTTGTTTTCTCTATAATATATACCGTAGTTAAGCATGTACGATCGATGACCGAAGAGTTAAATATATTTGCAATACATAGAACTATATATAAATAAAGATAGTAACTACTACATTACTATTGCTGCCACTGTTTATTACAAAGACGAGAGTCAACTATTATTTGGTGACAAGTACGTAGAGCTACAAGGAAAAGGAGTAAGAAGCCAGGGTGCTACTTAGCGCTAAGTGAAAAAAGATATCAGAGATTCGAGAGGTAGGCGAACTTCTTAATGGAGCAAGAGCGCATGCAAACTTAGCCTAGCTGCGTATATTGCATGGCTGCACTCTATTAAAAAGCTTGCATTTTGAACAGTAATCAACAGTATCTAATTATTCGCATGTTAATAGGTAGAGTCTACCCGCACCTATTGCATTGACTTTTTACAATCACAATTGCAATGGTTTCGTTGGATGAAATCCAAGCGTTCTCATTTTACAATCACTTACATGTATATCATATGGACGTGGTAGGTATGTCATTCGCAATGATCAACTGTTTGGGATGTGCTGAATATCAGCTTCAATAAAAGCTCTCACATGTATTCGCAATATGCAGTGTATTTTTATACTTATTTAAGATACGGAGAGTGTTTTTTGGACTGCATCCGCAATTAATACAATTCGTGTAGGTTGCGGCTCTCCCATCGTATTTTCACTCTAACAGCTTTGATCAATATTAGCATACGCACTATATTAGTTTTATTTTATAATGAAAACTAGTCTGTTTTAGAAACTGCTCGAAGTGGCGTTCTTCAGCTATATATATTTCAAGTGTGACTTTACCTATGTGTTTTATCCTTTTCTATTTTTATTATTACTGTTAATTTGTTACATTGTTAATAGTGTTACTTTATTTTTATTTTTTTTATATTATATATACGAGCTGACATCTCTTAAAGTAACAATAATGTTTTGCATTAATTGCTCTTACTAATTGTTCTATAAGTAGCACGAAATTTATATTCACTAGCAACAGGTCTGTTTCATAATTCTCAACTTAATGCCATATTTTCTTTAAGATAACTATATTATGCGCTTGCTCCTTTTAAAACTCTAGCGCACCAATAGCCAGTAATATCACAAAAATTTGAGTTAAGCAGCAAATTGAGACCGACTGTGCACATGCAGCCAATAGCGCGGCACTGTTTGTTATTATAAGTGAATTACATGACCTTGGCACAGCGCGCGCTACGCTTAGGCATAAGCAAGAAAATATCTATTCTCGGAAAATTTGAAATAAACATATATACACAAAATACACTAAAGCTTTTTGTGCTCAAGCTTTATTGTATTTCAACCTATGTTCCGTTTGTTTTTAAGTTTCAATGGCCGATATCATCATTCTATTGTTTCTACTGATTAAATGAGTTGGGACTTGTATACTTTGTGATTACTTTATTACAGGTGTATTGATGTATTAATTGAGGCCTAATTATATTTTACTAAGATGTTAAGCCGTATATCTCGCCAATCTATACTCTTTTTTATATTTCACAAATAACAGACTTTCTGAAAAGCAAGACTAACTAGTTCGTGCTAACGGTCGGTAAATAGTAACCATTTCAACAAATACTTTTAGCATGTTTTCTGAACATCTACAAACGTATACTTTCTTCTGCATGAATCTGTGAATCAAACGTATGACATTTAAAATTAGCACATTATACAACAAAAGAAGAAGGGAAAATGGTTAAAGAATAAGGTTATTGGTGACGGAGGTGTAAACAGAGAGATATTCAGCTAAAGCACGTGAAGTGCACACAATTTTCTCCTAATTAATAAGTAAGGGGTTTGTCACTTTGAACTTCAAAGCTAGAAAAGGTTACATCTTCAATAATGCATCTGAACAAAAAAGTTAACGCAAAACATTGGTTTTCAATATAGGTTCCGTACAATTCAATACTCTTCATTCACATTTTCTGCATGCATTTGGAACCGGAACTCGGATTTCCTTAATATTAAATTTATATTGTAATTATTGTTAAGATTAACGTTTTATGTATGTAAATATCTGAACAGATAGAAATATTTTGTGCGTATAGGAGCATGGTGTAAGTATTGTATTCATTTTTCAGGTTATGCCATTGTGATGGCTGAAAGACACCTGTAGAACGTCTTTTTGCAACAGTTATTGTATTATATGTTTAAAGGTTTGTCGGCGGTTGACCTGGGGAAAGCATGTATTGGAAAGAGACAGAGATAGGCTAAGAATTGTTACTTTCCATCTGTGTGAACACTTTAGAGCGAACATTGCTGGTATATTATAAAAGGGCCATTTTCCATTTTCAGGGTAACTGCTACTTAATTTGTCTAACTGAACAAGGGGACAAAGGTAAATACAGATTTCAGAGAGTGTATCGAAGATGACATATGAAATAGTAAGAAAGAAGTAAGAATTCGAAGTGAGGCAATAAGAGAGCTCAAGAGTTGCCTAATAGTCAGGAGCTAGAAAAGTGATAACTAGAACTCAGGTCTTCGTGGACAGTCTGGCCTATAATGAGAAAATATTACATAACAAATAAATAGTGATATACAGAAAATGTTGTGTGTTCTTCTCTGTGGCTAGTGTTCGAAAACTTCTCGTCCCATTGACTCCGAGTCACAAAACATTCAGTGAATACGACCCTGTGAAAACATCGAGAGCTACAGGAACATCCTCCGTACACACCAAGCATAGCACACTGCATTTGAATACTGCTTCAAATGTAAGCTCTTATAAAAATTATCCTCGTTAGTTTGAAAATGAGGAATTTAAAGCTTTCTTGAATATCTTTGTAAATCCACAAAGACACGTCTCCAAACCTCCGAGGAGGAAATAATTCTAGGTGCATGCTTCAGCTAATGAAATTCACATTTTCGGATGGTAGCCTGAGTTTTTCCTGACATATACTGACGCATTGTTGTGGAGAAGCAGCAACATGGAACCCATCTTGCACTAACTTTGAATATGCACAAAGTTTAGTGAATTATTATCCAACTGCTTAGTTTTTGTACTATACGCGACTATCTATTAAAATTAAACCATGAACTTTATTGCACGTTTTTCTGAAATTTGCTTCCAAAGACAGCCTAGTGTGGGAGTAATCTTCATTGAACTCTCTATCTCACTCAGTGATGCAGGCTCGCTATAAACTGTAGCCATGCATCATGGACTTTCTCTTCTCTTGTGAGAAGTTTTGTTGAGGAACGGTTTCTTACAAAAGATTCCCCAGACATCCTGTCTCTTTCAACGTTAGACTTGCCCTATGAGACTGTTCATGCGCATGATATTCCTTAGACTTTCACTGCCGGTGTTATAATTAAAGCAGTTAAAATCTTCCGGTTGTTTTGTCGTGATCCCATAGTTTAATATGCTACCATAGCTTTCACCAAATACTGTGTTTGGCATCATTAGTGGGCGATGAACAACAGAGACGGATGAATGCTGTCGTCTTTTAGCAGTCAGGCGTTGTTCGTCATTCATTGATGATGCCAACCGCAGTATTTGCTGAAAGCTACGGTAGCATGTTAAATCATGGAACATGACAAATCAACCGGGAAAATTTTAACTGTTTATTGTTCATGCGTAACCGTGCGTAACCGTGAACATGTCATAACATGTACATACTTGTTTCGATATTCTCCTTCATACTCAGGTAGAACAATTATTTAACACTTCCCTTATTTCGCTAATTTCAAGGAAGATCTAGCATTTGTTTATGGGAGTTAAATTGGTTAAAGGGTATGCGAACGGATTAACAACCCAGGTGATTCGTCTATGCATTAATTACTGCTACGTCTAAATAGATTCCATTTAGTTTGAGCACAATTTATGAAAGTTTATGAATTAATTTAAATATAATTTGAAACATTAATTACGAGGTACCTTCAAGTTATAACACCTCCGATTTTTTTCTACCTAACTAATCACACGAAATATGAAACTTGTATCACTTCTCGACGTAATCTCCATGCAGCCGTACACATTTTTCACAACTCGACGCCATGATTCCGCTGTGAACGCTTCTGTAGGAGTCTGTTTTGACCACTGGAAAATCTGAGTGAATCTGAGTGCTTCCATTGAGCAGACTGGCACTTCGTTTCAGGATTGAAAAACGGCATCCATGTCTCATCCATTGTTACAATCATTGAAAAGAACGTGCCATTCATGACGTCAACACACGGCAACATTGCCTGACAACATGCCAGGCGCGCAGCCTTTTGGTGGTCTGTTAGCATTCGTGGTACCCACCTGAAGGACACTTTTCGCATTTTCCGGTCTCCGTGCACGATTGTGTGCACAGACCTTTCCATCATTGGAGGCGATGTGTTCTATGCTCATTCGGCGATCCTCCAAAACAACTTTCTCCATGAGCTCAATCATGTCGTCAGACCGGCTTGTGCGAGGCCGAGATTGCCTTAATTTGTTGTCACACGACGATCTGACTTCCTTGAACTGGTGCCCTATGAACGCACATTAGACACATCCACAACACCATTACCATACGACTCACTCAACTGTGTCGGTCCTGGTGGTGTAGTGGTCACCATACTTGCCTTCTAAACCCAAGATCGCGGGATCAAACCCGGACAGGGTCGATGATTTTTTTCGGGCGTAAAAATCCTAAGTATGGCTTCCTGGGGAAGGGAAGTGAAGCTGTAGGTCTCGTGCCGTACATTTACGGCACGAAAAAGAACCTCAAGAAGAGGTCTCTGAGCAAAATTTGCCAGTCGTTTCACGCCCTGAATTGAATGGGACGCTGATCACCTGAGATGTTAAAGAGCGTCCGTAAATAAATCAAATCAATCAACAATCACTCAACTGGCGGTGAATTCAATCGTGTCTAACCACGCAAATGGAGAAAACAATTGATACACGCTATTCTTGTAATGAAAACGCCGCCATTTTGAAACATCAAAAACAATCTTCACTCTCGCCGCTGCCGCTAAAATTCTGTGTGCCATACAGTGCTGCCATCTCTGTCACACATTGACAATGAGTGTCCGCGCACTTTAAAATAAACCGCAAGTTTTTCTATCTGTTTCCAGTCTTGAGGGGGGGCGAAGCAGAGGTGTTATAACTTGAATGCAGCTCGTATTTCAAGGTAATTAGCTGTCAATAAGCTGTGTATACAAGTTTCTGACCTTGATAAAATAATTATTGTTTTACACGGTACCATGTTAACTTTTACAAACTAATAGTATGTATATTATGCACCATATAACTGTATACAAATTTAAGTTATCTTTAACTCAGGATTATTTCCTGTACAAGTATTTACACATGAATCCAACACTCAAAATTAATATGATTTTTTTTCCATTAAAAACAATCAACCTTACAATTAACGTATATCCATTATTTCACATTTAACGAAATACTATTATTAAGACCTTATTATATTGCCAACCACTATTGTATTTATTTAGCACCAATTATATTGAAAAATATCTCCATGCTCCATCTTATATCATCAAAAGTCACCTACTTAAACTGTTTCCATCCCAATATATCTTAACTTCGTTTTCATACTTACTCTAATAATCACATTTTTACTAATCTCCTATATCTAAACTCTCTTCTCCTGTAGTATTTTTTCCTCCACCATTTATCCCTAACTTTGCCCAAGTATTTTCCCATCATTTTTTATATTTTTATCTCCTTTGATTCCTAATATCTTCCTTATTAAAATTTCTCCCTCAAATTTGTTCCAATTCTCTTTCCATACCTTTAGTCTCCACCACTTCGCTTACTCACAGTATAATGTTATCGTATTCATTATCAGGTTCAAAACACGTGAGACATTAATTTCCATAGATTTTTCTCAGTCCTCTTAAATTCCTTACTCCAGATCTGGCCCAAGCGAAACCTTCGTTCCGCAATTTATCAAATTTTTCTAGATATCTCTCCCCCCTCCCAAACTTTTTTTATCCTAAATCTCGCATATATTTCTTGTTTCTCAATATCTTCAATTCTATCACTCACTTCTTTCCAAAACTCTGTATATTTATATTGTTTATTTACTAAACCATCCGCCATATCAAATTTTTCAACAATATCCTGAATTTCAAGCACCTTTTTCATTTAAACGTCTCCTGAGCATCAAGACATTTCTTGACAATCTCTCCGTAATGCAACATATTTATGCTATTTCATAATTCTTTCAATTATTGTCCTTTTACTAGTTGACATACCCCATTCTCCCAAAGCCGCTTTGTTAGGTGACACTCTATGCAGTACAATCTAAAAAGAAATACAAATAATTTAAATATTCGAACACAACTCAATTTTCTGTTAAATTCTTTAATCACCAGATAAAGTAAGTAAAACGTGGCACAAACACTGCCCAGTATTAATATACAAAATTATCTATTTATTAAATCCAGGAACTTCCAGCTACCATCATATTCCCATATTTCTATTGCGTACACCATTTTCACCTCCAGTCGATCCCGGTGGTGTAGTGGTAACTGCACTTACCTTCTAAACCCAAGATCGTGGGTTCGAACCCGGCCTGGATCGATGGATTTTTTCGGTCGTAAAAATCCAAAGTATGGCTTCCTTCGTAAGGGAAGTAAAGCCTCGGGTCCCGTGTCGTACATTTACGACACGAAAAAGAACCTCAAGCCTGAAAGAAGAGGCCTCTGAGCAAAATTTGTCGGCCGTTTCACGCCCTGAGTAGAATGGGACGCTGATGACCTGTGATGCTAAAGTGCATCCGTGAATAAATCAAATCAAACAATTTTCACCTCCACCACGGTGTTGAATATTCTTTCCATTCATTTGACACTTATTTCCTACTCCAAGATAATAACCTATATAAGAAAATATACGTCATATGTAACCATGATCGCTTTAGGAGCTGCGATTCTTGTGTGTCCTATATAGCTCCATTAGGAAGCTTGTGTAATTTGGCAACACCGTTTTGTCGAACTGACTGGTCTTTCAAGCGTTCCCCCCAAGTGCTGTACTTGGGCTGTAGTAATGGGATAAGTCTGATCAAGTGCTCGGTCGAGCAGCAACAGCAGAGGCAGTTGGATCTCTGCCCTCAAGGGGTGCAAGCGCGGAGTAAATTAACAAAAGAGGAGACGGTGGGGAATTTGGAGTAGGAAACAAAACTTGACTATGGCTCGAAGAGTCTCTAGTTTCCTGCATTAGTTTTTAGTTATTTATATAACTCGATCTAAAGAGGTTAGACTGAAGGGCTGTCAGTGTTATGCTAACTAATTACTGGGGCACAACGCTGAGTAAGCCATTAATCAGCTGGTGACCAGGAAAATAGTGGGGTATAATAATTAGCTAAGAGGAGGGAATATTAGCACAGAGAGCTTCAGAATATGTAGCGGTAATAATAATTTACACAACACACTACAGATTCTACCACAATTAATAATCGTATTTATAAATTCTTAAATCTTCTCTGACATTTCATAGATTACATCGCAAATTTATGAATGCTATATAAGGGAACAAAATATGGAAATAAAGCAACTCCTTCTCAAGATTATGTATATCTATAGTTGAATTTATCAGTGTTTTATGTATGCCTAGTCCGCTGATTTAATGTCAAGTTACCAACATGCTTAATACGTTTTTTGCCGTTAAATTTCCTGCTGCTAGAGACTCGAATATTAAAATAAATTAATTTCAAGCTTTATACGAGGCATTGAGAAGAAAATTGAAAGAATGAGTCTCAAAATAAAAGCTGAAATAGCTTTAAATAGCTGAAAACATTGAAGCCGAAGGCTTCAGCAAGGAAATTATCTGCAAAAATTGAAATAAAATATATTTAGACTGGTGACTGGAAGATAGCTATATGTACCTAAAAATAAAGATTAAAAACTTTAGAGTATGCAGCCCCCTCTTTTTTTTTTTAATAACATTACTTAATGGATGGACATAGATGATCATTTTGCTGCTATAAGCATGCGCATAAATCTTGTTTTGCCCTATAAATATTTTTGTAATAAAGAAAAAATATAATTGAGCATTCCATATTCTTAAGTTTTTAATGTCTTTCCACTGTCTTATTCAAAATAGAAAAATTTCACTTTGTTATAATTTATTAGAATATAAGGAAGGAGATTTTAGAGGATTTTTAATTAAAAAACGAACCTGGATTGGATTGTTAGGAACAGCGGAGCATTTTTCTGTATTTCAGCTTTTCTCTGAGGCTGGTCATTAGCGCCTACGACCCCGATGGAGGCATTTCCGGGAAGGAGGAATGAAAAACTATAGACACCGTGTGGCTGAGTCCAGGGAAGGTAATACAAGGACATAGACCTGGTCTCTAACATTATTTTTAGATAGAACACCCCGAAGCAGGCGGAGGAGAAGCCTCTCAGAAAAATCGCTTCCATACCAAACCCCGGGAGAGAAATATTTCCAAAGCGCGAGTCACCGTAACACCGCACATCGCACAAGTAAACCTCATCTGGCACTCTTGACTCTGTAAAAGAACCAAAGGGATCAAATGAGGTGAAATGGGAGAACAAAAATTCGTGGATACGGATGATTCATCCCAGCATCGCCTAAGGGACTAGGAATAACCCAAGGTCAGGATGTCAGGACCCAAGAAAGTTTAACCGTCCCTCCCGAATGTAAATTCCAAGCATTACAACCAAAGTAATACCGCTCGGTAAATAATGAGCTATTTAATAAAGTATTGTGTATATTTGGACGACTAAAAACCTCTACGGCCAAAAATATTTATGAATTTAAACTGAATACTCTGCTGTAAATTTAAGGAAATTGGTTGCAATGCTCATTTCCATTCTTTTATTACGTCCCGACCATTGATGATTGACGACTATGGGTTACAATGCTCGGAATCTCAACGATAGATTTCTTTAGCATTATTAATCTTATTATGCAGAAAGTACGAGTCATTCATATATCCATCAGCTGTAGGCTGTTATTTGTTAGTCACCAAGTTCAAAAGAGTGGCCACCAACCGAAAAAATGTGCAAAACGCAACTTTACTATTTATTATCACAACAAAGGATCAGGTTACTCCAAAACAAAACTAAACAGGCATACTATGAACAACAATACACTGTAGAATGAGACGTGGTTTACTTTAGGCAAGTGTAAAAGCTCGTCAGAGCTGAACTAATAATGCGAAACTTTGCAGCAACAAAAGTAAATAAATGCTGGAGCAATTTTTGAGTTCTCCGGAAAAAGTACTCATGGGAATGTCGTTTTCTGGTTTCACGTCTTCTTTCATCGCTCTGTTTTTTTTTTTTTTCCTTCGGAGATTTCTATTTATTGATTTTATTTCTTCCAATCTCATCATTTAACCCCTTTTCTCTATTTTGTGTAACTTTTTTTTTCTTCTAGTTTATATTTATTCCGTGTTTTTAACATTCTAAAATTATTCATTTCCACAGGCAATATTCTTTCAAATATTTATTGCCTAAAATTCACTTACATAATTTAAAATTAATTCAACTAAATTTCCCATCATTTATTTTCCTTCAATATTTGCTTCAATTATTTTGTTCACTTTTGCTTTCTATTTACTGTTCTTTCATAATTTGATATTACTTATAATAATTTCGTTTATTTTATTTTGCTCTTAAAATCCAAATATTCAGTTATTGTAACTTTGAACAATTACGTTTTGTTCATTAGCAAACTTCATAACTAAAAAAATTATCATTTGTTTCCACTTCGTTCCTCAACAATTCGTTTCCATTTGTACAATAAACGAGCGGTAAGTCATATGTCAGGGCAACTGTTTTTTTTTTCTCGTGAACAAAAAACAACACGAAAAATATAATATATACGAATGAAAGTATGTGGAAAATACTTTCAAATGAAGCCACCAGAGGGTGTGTGGTAGCAGAACTACGTGTATGTGAGAATAGCATTTCTCCGAGGCAGGAATGTACGAGAATCCGCACAGAGCTAATCACCCAGTATTACCCGGGATACCAGTACTGTGTGTGATTTGCAACCCTGTATAAGCAGTTGTATATAATTTTGCTCATCCATATAAAGCCAATGTGTATTTTTCTTCTTCCCTAAGAGGACTGCCTAAATCCAGCCTTCCGTTGGTAGCACCACTCGGCAGTAAATGCCACATGCTTTCAATCGTACATCTTAGATTTTTCGTGTTGTTCCTTGTTAGAAAGAAAATAAAAATATATCTGCCAAGAGTTATGACTTATCCCTCATATTTTCAATATAAATATTAAGAAGTGCCGCTTGTATCTAAGGCATTTGGAAGTTTCTGAATAATTTTTAAAATTGAGACACTATATTACATAATTGCCTTAATAAAACACTTGGAAAAGTAAAGAAATAATTTTAGGCTTCATATATATATATATATATATATATATATATGGAAACTGAACAAAGTAAATAACTATACACATATACACACATAAGTTGACATCATGTAAGCCTTCATTAAAATATTTTAAGTTGCTGCTTAAATAATTCTCGTTTGTGATAAAGTTGTTATTATTGTTCTAACGTGGAGTCATTCCGCTTTGCAATCGGAGTTTGTGTAGACCGGATGGCCTTCAGTGGACACACGATTCTGGGTAAGGTTACAGTTAATGTTCCCTTGACTCAGGCAATTGAGCTTGTTTGGTCGTATTTATCATGCCAATTGTTTGAGTAGCATTGCCGTAGGAAATGTCTGTTACACTTTCTACTGTGCATTTGCATATTGTTAAGTATGCCGAGAGTCAGATATAGATTAGAAGAAAGGACATTGCCATGTAAAAAAACAAATAGTAAAAGTATTGTTGGAGAGAATTTCGTGCTAAATATCTAGGAGTAACATCTGCATCCTGAAGTGCAATTTTCAGACTGGAATTCAAACCCAATGCGTTTTCACCGAGAAGAGGTCGAGATTAAAATCCTGGTTTAAACAAAGGAGAAGAGTAATGAAATACGCAATCGATTACAAATTTTCCTTGAGAGTCTTTATTACCTCAGCAAGTTAGTGTATCAATCGGCAGTCCGTAATAAGCTACTCAACTGCTTCATTTTCATCCATATAAAATTATACGGCTCGTGTGTCACGTAAATGCATTCATAAGAACACAATAATAAAAAAATATAGTAATTAATTTTACGGAATTTAAAACTGTAAGATTATCCTATATATAATTTATTTTCGTTTAGCACTTATGCATTTTTTTTTTTTTTTTTGGGTCTTACTCTAAACCAAATGCAGTTCTTTATGGTTATAAATTTTGAAACCGAAAACTCAGAAAGCTATGAAATTTACATTTTTTAATTACTTTACCTTAGTTCTTTACATCAACTGAACACTGATGCTATTAACATTTGTTATAGCCAACAGTTTTTTTACGTAATTTATTAATCAGACAATTATTAGTATTAATTAGGCGTTATTTAGAATACTCTGAGAGAGAGAGAGAGAGAGGCAGAGAGAGAGAGAGAGAGTGTCAGGCAGGCAGAACCAGATCTATTGGATCTTTGAAAATATTTATAATGGCTACCCCATCCAACTTTCTGTATAAGACCACAACTGCGGGCCACATTGCAAAATATAGGAAACCTGTTTATTGTTGTTTAATAAAAAATATATCAACAAACAGCGAGAAATGTTTTTTTTAAAATGGCATTTAAAAATATAAATTTAAAAGTTACAGTATTGTTATACAAATTTAATACCAAAGTACTTTCTATTGTTACTCTGTTGAGAATATATTTTACCAGTACTGCTAATTTTCATCGCAAAAGCATAAAACACCCATTCTTGTCCTTGAAATGATAACCTTGTATCTTTTATTTGTAATAGCCAAGCTATTTAAGTTATAGAAGTATTTTTAATTAAAAATCCTGTGTTTTAAAATAGATCCTCAATTTAAAGATAACTGTGTCGACGGCAAGTTTGACACGACTGATCCGGCGGCAAATGCTCGGGCCTCAATGTAGAATGAGATAAAGTACAGGACTTTCCCGCTTGTAGGGGAAAGAGTTGGACGGGATTCAAAACACCGTACCACGCTTTTACATGAAAGCTCTGTATATGATCCCTACTTAATCACGGTATCCTAAGTTCCCCTCCATGTTTAGTCCAGTCCATGGCAATTGTCATCTCCAGATAGAAATGCGGGCTGGAGACCGAAGAAAAACCCCGAAATGTCCTATTTCTCCACCACAAATGCTGGAGATTAAAGTTCATAGTTGTGGCAAGAGTACTGTATGCAATTTCTCTCTGCAGTACCAGAAGAGTTTTGATACCAGTTCCTTCTTATATCTTCATTGGTTGGAACAGGTTAATCCTTGATTAAAAATTAAAAGAAAAAAAAAAAACAGAAAGAGATAATAACAGCGCTTGAATTAAGCGAACGTAAAGGAATAAGCTGCAATGTACGTAAAAGCTTGCTCCATTTCCTTCCCTGCAGCAATAGAATAGCACATTGTATCATTATAGCCCTGAAAATTACCTCTGGGCTCCACGCGAGTGCCCTCCAGGCGGCAACCATTACAGACTAAGCACAGTACACGTATATACAATGAGAATTGATTACAAAAGCCACTAACGCTAACGAAGCAGTTTCTTCCACAGCTTCAAAGTGATATGTTGCCCATTACATTCCAATAAATCTTTAGATAAGTTGTGAGGAAGCGGCGATGTAAACACTCAACGTCAAGTAATTCAATGTGTTGCGTTTTCAAACACAATTGTTGCGAATGCCAGTGTATCGCTTCCTACAACCCTGACTGTTGAGTGATTCAAGATTATTGCATCTTGGCAGACGTGATGTAGCAATCGAGTGAAATATTGTCCGTTTTGTATTGCTTTTATTGAGCGTTTACTTTATGTATTTAGTCTCAACATAAGACTAAATACATAATTTCAAAACTACATTCTTTATTTTCTTAAGCGAAGGAAATTTAGATTTTTAAGAATTGATAGGGACCACAATATTGTTCAAAAGTTGAATATGCTTGATATTTTCGAATGAAATATCCTGGAAAAATATCGATTGGATATTTTGGAACGGAGAAGAATACTTCGGTACTTTAACCTTGCTCACGGCTAGCCGGTTGTGCAACATTCTAGGAGGCACCTCCGAGAGGAACGGATGAAGTAAGGGAGATATCGGGTGGCCAGAATCCACGGAAGGTGACGGAAACATTTACAAAGCGCAAGTCATCACACTGTGCAATAGAACCACCGAAATGAAATGATATGAAAAGGAAAAGTGGCAAAATTCGTGGAAATTTAACATTCGCCTAAGCAACCAGGGTATACTAAGAGAATACTCTAAGATCAGGATGATTGGCCGAAAGGAATTTGAACCCAAAACCTTCCGAATGCGTTTCCCATGCTTTATCGCCTGAGTCACCCAGCTCGGTAAGCAAAATATCGAACACTTTTTGTGAACATGTAAAGTCATTAATTTAAAAATACCAATGAAACAATTGATAATTTATAGCTTTTAAGTATTTTATTTTGTCACATTAATTGATTTTTTTGCAATATTTTTTCCCTAATCACCGGAACCTACATAGTGTTCACTTCACTAATTGATAAATAAAATACTTCAGATTCTCAGTTTAGAAAAAGAAAATTTTTTGCATAAACTTAACCATTGATTAATCTTATAACTCACATACAGCGAAACTTTGATATCTGGAAGAGGTAAACAGCAAACAGCACTTTACAGTTCCGAAATACTGGCAAAATGTGACATCGAGAATACCAGCAAACTGTAATCTATTTTATTAGTCGTTTGATTAGTATGGCTTCCACCCAATGAAGGATTTCATGAAAACTCTGACAAATCACTTCCGAATAGAATATCCTGATTTTGACATCAAAAAGCGGAACAATGTAATTAACTGATGTCAATTTTACATTATCAATTAAAATCATTGCAATATACAACAACCGTTCAAGTCACCAACAAAGTTTGCGTTTTGGTGCTTTTATATTTGCGAGATAAAAACTGTGCCATTAACAGTATGGCACTCATCAACTGTTTATTAAATTAGAATATTTAAATGTCGATTCCATAAGTGGGTACCGAAAACTTTCTTCTTCAGTTGCGACAGTCCTTTCTATATCATATGACTTCGTCATTTTGAAGATAAGTGGCCTTAATTTAATAGTCGCCTATATGTAGGTTCATACATTTTCGGCCTCGCGGATAAGGATTATCGCCTTCACAAAATCCTTATCTAGTGTCATACCTTATCTGTTAAGTAAATAATTGTCCTGTAACTTCCGCTCCGCTGTGTTCAGTTGTTCAGATATAATAAAGGCTATGTGTACAAGATAGTGACATGTTCAAAATGGAGTAGCAACCTATTATTAAGTTCTTCACAAACGAATGACTTACTCAAAATGAAATTAAACAGCGATTGGACGGTGTATAGGGGGAGGCATCCTCCTCATATTCAACCTTAAAAGAATGGGTCAAACTTTTTCGAATGGGTCGAGAAAGCATTGAAGACGAAAAGCGTGCAGGTCGGTGTTCACTCCTGAAAACATCGTTCTTGTGAAAGGAGAAATTATGGAAGACCGGCGGCTCGAAGTCACAGAAATAACTGTAAGGTTAGGCCTTACTAAAACAACAGTTCTTCGAATTATTCATGAATTAAACACGAATAAGGTTAGTGCAAGATGGGTTCCTAGACTTCCTTTCTCAGTCCTAAAGCAGTAACAAGTCATCTGTTTTTAAGCAGTTTTGGAACTCTGCCGTGGCAACGAGAGAGAGATTCTATAAATCATTGTTACAGCAGATGAAACTATGGTCGTCTACTATCCCTTGTCCAAAAGAGAATCAATGGAGTGGCGTAAACCTGGCGAAGCAACTCTTCTAAAAGCCAAGGTCACTTAATCAACCAAGAAGATCATGGCCACAATCTTTTGGAACTGTGAAGGAATACTCTTCATTGACTTCAAGAAGAGGAACAACACAGTAAATGCAGAGTACTGTGCTAGCCTACTTTGTTGCTTCCAACAAAGAGAAAAGGCGAGAAAAGCTGAGTGTCGGTGTGCGTCTTCTTCACGACAACGCGCCTGTGCACACAGCTATGTTACAAAGGAAGCTGTGAAGAAATGTGACTATAGACCATACACCCTACAGCCCTTATCTAGTTCCAGTAACCATTTTCTCTTCTCAAAACTCAAGAAGAACCTTTGAGGATGGAAATTTAAGTGTAACGAAGAAGTGAGGGGTGCTGTTTATGCACTATTTTGGGAGGGGAAAATGAAATGTTAATTTAAAAATGTGAGAAGCGTATTGCAATAAAGGGTAACTATATTAAAAATGAAATATAGCTTTTGTCATTATCATATCTACAAAAGAGATATAGAGAGGGAGTACTTGGTTTCTACCAACAAAAATCTTGAAAGTGTATAAATGTAGCGAGTTCTAATAAGAATTTCGCTATATTATTTTTGAAAGATATGTAACTACTGCTAAGGAAACCAACGCTCAGTTTGCAGCAGGAGAACGAAGATGCAGATCACTAGCGTCTTAGTAACGGAAGTCGTTGAAGTAACCAGATCTGTTCATGTAAGGTAGAATTACATACTGGCCATGAATTCACCACACGCTCATGATGAGAGCGCTTTCTCTGAAAATTCCTGCAGGCACTACAACGATAAGATGGAAGATTTACCTAATGTACAGCATTAATTCATTCTATATTTGAGAATTTCATAAGTACCTTCTCCCTAAACCCGAAGAATGAATGTCGATCATGCCTGAGCGTTCCAAAATTACTGGTCCAATTTTGCAATAAGCTACAGCAATATAGGAGAAGTAAATGTGAATAGAATGATAAAAGCACCACTGATTTAATATTTACATCTGTCAGTGCTTCTCACATTCATTTATAGTTCACACCATAGCTGTGGCGTTCCAGCTGCTGAAGCTTATTGCTCTCCCAGAGGAGATATCAGATGAATACAGAGGCAGTTCATGGAATTTGTACCAATTCAACGTTAAGGGAGTAGTTGCACCAGTTTACTGGAAAATCGCTCATCTCCTTATTCCTGCAGCTGAACCATTAACTATTGTTGAAGCATGTCGAGATATTGTTCGCATTTTATTGTTAGCTTTTTTCTTTGGCAATTGGCTCTGGGAGAGCTCCACTGATGTTCGAGGTAAGAATGTGATTGGTTCTCCATATCTGTATGTGTTGGGCTGGCATTTCACCTTACTGTTTTTGAGAAGAGTGCTAAAGATTAGGCGATAGATGAATTGAACATCATCCTTCATTCTCCTCAAGCTTTTCTTTCAGAATGAGTATTAAATGAGCTTTTATTTCCTAAATTTGTTATAGCCAACGTGTTCTTAAATTTTTCTCAACAAATGCATACATTTGTGGATGTGATTTTTTCGAGGTATATTGATTGATAGATTTGCTTAATATTCTCTTCTACTACGATGATTATGGAAGGCCACTCAATACATTTGCTGTTACAGATGCATCCCTCGCTCTCAAAGTTCTCGACGATGAATCTTGTTGAGTTTTATATCCAAACTCAAAGTTGCCTGAAACTACGAAATTTAACAAATAAATAGTTTTCTGTAATTTTCAAGCGTAATTTTCTGACAATTGATGCTTGTGTCTAAAATTATATTAATGATATTACAGCGATTTTAAATGGAGGAAGGGGTGTTAATTAAATAAGAATATAGAGTGGAGGGAAAATTATGCATAGGGTTCGAATTCGATGGGTTATATGAAATCACAGGAGTAAATATTTTCTTCCTCTCCGACGATTGGCTTCTACTGACTTATATTTTGCCACGGCTGTTGAGATTCTGATGCTGGATACTTTAATGGTCCTGTGACCATAGGGGAAGATGTATATGAAGATTGATAAGATTTTTCGGTGTGGGAGATGAAACGCAATTTATTGTTCATTGTTTATTGTTCATAAACTGTTCATAAACTATTGCGTAAACTATTGCACATAACATATACTACCGTTATTTTCTGCAGAAAATGTGCCACTTTCGCACTATGACGATCACTCTGATGTTTCTTAATTTGATAAAGACTGATCCTGAAATCAGCTAATCCTGAGACGCAAATGAACTCAACTGATAATACTCTTCCACTGAACAGAACTGAACTGACAGTGCCTATCTTCCACACTGAATACTCTTCCAAAACTGACTACAGCTTTCCACTGACTGAACAGAACTGAGAAAGCCCTTCCACTGATAATACTCCGCTGAATAATCTTGCAAAACTGACTGCGGGTCGCAAAATTATAAGACTAAATAAACATGACTTACGGGACTTTCTACATATAGATATCAGCTCAAACTGCTAACTTCTTCCCTTGAAGAAGTTATCGGCCTGTCTTTTCAACCCTGTAGTTGCCATATGTTTTATTATGCCTACCCTCCTTTTACAATTCTCTAACGAATACAAATAAACATCTTATTTCAGGATTCTCCTTTAGAAATTTCTCCAGAAAACAGCGGTTTGCTTGAGTCATCTTTACAAATATTGTTACAATAGGCAACAGAAATTTCCAGGTCATATTTTATGCCTGTGGTAGATTTTTTCACCCTGGCAAGAAAAAAACTTTTACACACAATAACTCAATACATATACAGGAAATAAAATGACATTACACCCATAACTATAATAAAGAAGTCACATAAAATGATTTGCTATAATTACTCTAATTAAATTTGAGGGTGGAAGCTCATAAATAATGTCTCAATATTTACTCTAATTTACAACGGCGCCGACATATCCATGCTGCAGATATACAAAACTATTTACAACATCGATCTGATTGCCTCAGCAATATTATGGACAGTTAACAGTGACATGACATCAAAATTACCTTGCTCATTGAGACAGTCTAAACTTAAATGCCAGTAATTTCGAGTTATCGCAATAGAATATCCGAGATCAAGTGACTGTTTTTCAACTTTGTATTTTATATGTACAGTCACGTAAAATGAAACGAGCTGGTGAATAATACTATAAATTTATCTGCTATCATTTACTGATTGAAACAATTGAAGTATTTTCCTCCTGATAAATTATAATCAATCCTAGTACAATATTGACTTCAAATCACACTTCCAATTTTTGTTAACTACCCTTAACACAGAACTGGGCAATAGACTACGACGGTACAGAACGCGTGTGCTCATTACGGAGTATATATGCAACATACGTAAATATATTATGTTTTCTAGTCTTTTGAGACTGTTGTCACACTTGAGATTAAAATATCGCTGAGTTGTATACTATCTTAATCTTCTTTTCCAAATTCTGTATACGTTAACCGACTTAGCTTTATATTTTCAAAATTTATCTACATTCATCAGATCACATCATGCGGATATACCTCGCCATGAGACGTGTCGATTTTCTTTATCATATCCTTACGGAGGTGAAACATGCTCCCAAGGGAAGTTAGTAGTTGTAGCAAGATTTCTTTATTTAAAACTAAATTTCAACAATTCTTGCTAAGTAGGTTGAGTTCCATTTAAATATCCATAAACATTTAATCGTTTATTTTATCTCATCTTAATTCCTATTATTATTTATATCAAGGTGCCAAAATGTGTACATACTTTCACAGTGAATATCTATTTAATATGTTTCAAAATTGGACCGAAAAACCACAGTAATGTGTAGTATGATGTTCTGTAAACAGATGTGATTTAGATTATGTTATGCTAGCGTTGCTACAATAAAAATGGAACCAAAATTACCGCTTGAACAGCGGAAAGCAATTTTGAAGAGATATTGGAAAACCGAGAATGTTGTTGAAGTTCAAAGGCAATGGAGACGTGTGTACAGAGAGAACCGCCAACGCGAGTAACAATTGCATGCATTCGAGACAAATTTGAGACTCATGGTACCGTATGCGATGTTCACAAGGGCGGATCTGGGAGATCTCCCACAGCAACAAGCCCCGCGCACTGGATCTAAGGCACTGGATGGGACGAAGAGGTCCGATTGAGTTTCCACCGCGTTCTCCGGATCTAACTCCGTTGAATTTCTACCTATCTTAAGGATGTTCTATACCGTAGAAAACCAGCTACACCGGCTGGAAGAAATTGAAACGGTATGTGCTGCAATCGCTGAGGACACTTTCGCAAACGTTACTCAATCAGTAGTTCAACGTACCCAGAAGTTTATTGACGCCGATGGTGGGCATTTTGAGCAACTGTTGTAACTGTAAAAGTCTAACATGATTAGTGCTCATCATTTTCTGTTTATGTGAATTCAGTTTGGTTATGTTAACACAGATTTTTCTTTGCTTGAAGTGGGTATACACTTTTGCCACTCTGTGTATATTGTTAAATACAGCGAAATTGATCTGTTACATTTTAGTTTTAAAAGGTCTAAATATTTTGCATGATAAAGAACACATACTGTCTAATTAATTTAATAAACGTTTATTTTCAGTTATTATATAAACAGTTTACTGTTATGTGAATGAGACATATTTAAATTTAATTAGCTCCTTATGGCAAATAGTTTTATATACGCAATAGTTGTTTATTTATGTATTTACGTTGTTTACCATTGTTAATAATCTCACCTACTCATTCTTTTATAAATTTATATATTTGTACAGGGAATCGAATAAAAGAGTAAAATAGGAAAATATTCCTTTCAGATTTTAATTGAAATTATCTCAATTTGCTATCTGTTGGTCTATGAATTTACCAAGTTCTTGTCGGTCCTGGTGGTGTAGTGGTAACACACTTGTTGCCTTCTAAACCCCAAGATCGCGGGTTCAAACCCGGTCAGGATCGATGGATTTTTTTTTTCGGAGCGTAAAAATCCTAAGTATGACTTCCTTCGGAACTGAAGTAAAGCCGTGGGTCCATGTCGTACATTTACGGCACGAAAAATAACCTCAAGCCTGAAAGAAGTGGCTTCTGAGCAATTATCGGCCGTTTCATGGCCTTAATAGAATGGGACGCTGATGACCTGAGAGGTTAAAGAGCGTCGTAAATAAAGCAAATCAAAAAAAAAAAAAAATCCCCAAGTGCTTGTAAAAATCTTTTGCTCACTATCCTCGGGTTTGAACCAAAAAAAAAAAAAAAAAAAAAAAAAAAAAAAAAAAAAAAAGGCATCAAAATTAAGTTACAGGTAATTTACACACACGTCTAAATTTTTTTGGTAATTAGTTTTTCTGTAGATCGCCGCAGTTTACCAGTAGAGGTCTCTGAGGACAAACCAATAAGCGAATCTGCACGTAAAGAAGTCTACCTATGACCTTGACTTCTGTCACTTCATTATGCGTGTTCAAAAGTTAGGAAGTTTATTTCTATAAAACGATTTAAATCTACACTAACATAATCTTCATGGCGTTTCTTAAGTCGCACTTTCAGTCCGACCAATCCTAATACATTTACTGGACTTCATTTCTAATCGTCGCACCATTTTTTCGTACAGGCAAACAAAACATGTGATACAAGGACCTACGAAATCTCGATTGGCGTAACAGAAGCGGAATGCAAGTGAATAAATGTAGCGAGAAACTGCGGCGTTTCACATATAAACGAATAAGCCAGTCTCCCTGATCTCCCTTGTGATCATCGATCTGTTTACAGAACATCATACTACACGTTACTGTTGTTTTTCGGTCCAACTTTGAAATATATTAAATAGATATCTACTGTGAAAGTGTGTATACATTTTTTTGAGCACCTTCGGTATGTATTATGATCATGAAATACGACTACTTTGCTTTGTGTGAGATATCTTCGTGTTAAGCCCAAGAGAAAGAATTTGTTATGCACCCAATTGGCACTATTACCCTAGCATCTCTGTTCTCCATGAACCGCTTGAGATATGTCGACAGTTGTTAGAATGCGGTTAGCCAGAACGAAGGGAAATGACATTTGGTCGTGTTTACTGTAGAATTTAAACGTCTGCTCATGCTTATACCACTTCTGGTATCCAGGAAATTAATTCCCTCTTTTCCTTCCCTTCTTCCAACTTTTGTAGAGAAGAGTGCGCTGCACAAAAATTTCTGGCTCATCACAAAACTCTTTGTGTTCAGAACAAAGATATGTCACTCGCGTAGCAACAACATAAAATTAATGACGTCGTGAGATGCAGCATCATAACTTTTCCCTTTATCTTCAAGGAGAGTGTTTTTAAGCAGACCTTAGGAAAACAAGTTGGCAGTTAATGTGGTGGGGGTTATGTCATATTTACAGTTAAAAATGTTCAAATTAAACTATAATTTTAAAGAATACACTTACTTCGATTATAGCTTTCTTAAGAGACTTAGAAATGCATTCCCTTCTTATATGATAATTTTTAAAATTCATTTATTTATTTAATCTCCAAATAAATTAAAGCCATATTACACTTAATGATATATTAGGGCTACATTTTGCACTATGTTACAGTACGGACACGGAGTTGGAGGTCTGGGGTTCGCTTCCCTTCAGGACCATCCTCTCTGACTGATATTTTATCCACGTTTTCCTCAGTCCTCATAAATGGCGAATAATCCTTTCTATTTTTACCTTTCATCTCTTGTACCACCACTGTCAACGAGCGTTAACACTATTAAGAACTATTTTACAGAGTAATAATAGTAATGTAATAAAATTGAATAATATAAATTATTTACTTAATTTTAGTTTACAATGCCTTACAATTCTCAAATGCTATAGCACAGTAATGTGTATGAAATACATCAGCTAATGGTTGGGTATTTTTACGTCACAATGTTGAAGATGTCAAAGTTATATCTTTTTACATGATGTAAGTCACAATTGAAGAGAATAGGAGATGTTATTTTTTCTAATGTTTCATATCTACATATAGGCATTGTGACGTTTGAATTACAAATCTCTATTTACATTTTCCATGACCACTAACAAACCGGATCAAAACATAATGGAATTTGAAGAAATTTGCGTTCGGTCTATGTAGAACAGTGGCGAAGAAGAAATCCTTGATGAAAGTTCCTTTTGCCTACTTGTAAATAAATAAATAAATTATAGAGAATTAGCAATGCAAATGAAAAAAAATTAATACAGGATAATAAAAAGGTCCATGCTGTATTCCAGTGGTTTACGATTACATTTTCAAGTATGCGTTAAAGCAGTGTAAAACTGATTTCACTTTGGGGAATGTTTTGCAATAGAACCGGCTCATTGGTGTAAGTAAGGCAAAATTAAACTTTTATGTATTCAATAGTAATGAAATATTCATCTATACGAGGGTAGGTCCATAAGTTTGCTGCCTCGTTGATAAGGATTATCGCCTTCACAATATCCTTATCTGGTGTCATATCTTATCTATTGAGTGAATTATAGTAGCTGTAACTTCCGCTCCATTGTGTTCAGTTGTTCAGATATAGTTGCATAAAGAAGGCTATGTGTAGAAGTTTGTGATATATTCGAAATGGAGTATAAATCTGTTATTAAGTTTTTACAAAAAAAAAAAAAAAGGGCTTACTCCAAATGAAATTAAACTGCGATTGGATATTGTATATGAGGAAGCATCCCCTTCATATTCTACCGTAAAAGAATGAGCCAAACTTTTTCGAATGGGTCGAGAAAGCATTGAAGACGAAGGGCGTGAAGGTTGGTGCTCACTCCTGAAAACATCGTTCTTGTGGAAGGCGAAATTATGCCAGACCGGCGGCTCAAAGTTACAGAAATAGCATCAAGGTTGGGCCTTTCTAATACCCAGTTTTTTGAATTATGCATGAATAATTAAACATGAATAAGGTTAGTGCAAGATGGGTGCCTAGACTTTCCTCAGTCCAAAAGCAGCAACGATTCATCTGTTGTCAGGCATTTTTGGAGCCGTGCTGTTGCAACGAGAAAGAAGTTCTGCAAACCATTGTTACAAGAGATGGTCCTCTATTATGGTCCTCTACTATGATCCCTTGCCCAAAAGAGAATCAATGGAGTGGCGTAAACCTGACGAAGCACCGCCTCTAAAGGTCAGGGTCACTCAGTCAACCAAGAAGATTATGGCCACAACCTTTGGGACTGTGAAGGAATACTCTTCATTGACTTCAAGGAGAGGAACACCACAGTAAATGGGGAGTACTATGCTGATCTACTGCACAGACTTCGTGCTTCCATCAAAGAGAAAAGACTGAGTTGTGTTGTGCGCCTTCTTCACGATAACGCGCTTGTGTTGCAAAGGAAGCTGAGAATAATATTGCTTCAAGGAGATCGAACATCCATCCTACAGCCCAGATCTAGCTCTCAGTGACTATTTCCTCTTCTCAAAACTCAAGAAGGAGGAAGGAAATTTAAGTGTGCCGAAAAAGTAATGGATGCTCTTTATGTCCATTTTGCAGACAATCTTCTGACTATTTTGAGGGGGGGGGGGTTAAAACGTTAATTCAAAGATGTGAGAAGTGTATTGCAATAAAGGGTAACTATTTTGAAAAGTGAAATATAGCTTTTGTCTTTATCATACCTAGAAAATAGTTAGATCGGAAACTTGGATTTACCCTCGTACACACTATTGTTATCCTGTCTTAAATATGTATGTGTCTTTCTGTGATGGTATCATATAGTCCATCAAAGCAACACAATAATATTTTAAGAAAAGCATCCGGAAACTTGTTAAAGTAAAAGAAGAGGAAAACAAATTTGTCTGCTTGAGTTCTATGTACAGGCTGTTAATGAAAAACATCTATTATCCTCTTTGAAGAAAACAGGATAGGACAGGACAGGACAGACGGAACAGAGTAAGATGATTATTAGGCGTCCACAAAGTTGAACCTGTTATATCTACGAACCTCCTCCCCCCAACCGACGGCGAACCTCGAGGTGAGCCACAGGCCAGAACATCAGGAAAGGAACTTTCTGCAACGCCGCACAGTCGGTTCACAGACACTCTCATACTTCACAATGGGAGAGCGGACAATATTCACCCCACGATCGTAACGAAAACAACAACAGCAATAATAATAATAATAATAATAATAATAATAATAATAATAATCCAAAGCCCGAATAGCCGGATCAAGGGGTATGAACCTCTTGAACAAGTTCAGAGCTGAACCACCCCACTAGGTTCCGCGTAGTTGTTTCGCATGATCTAAGTTGCGGGACTTTTAAACTGCTCTTATTGTACTAAGTCGGACGAAAGAAGGGTGCAATTAAGTCATATTGTATCAGTATAGGAACTGAATCAATTTTTTTCATCTCAGTGATTCAAATAAACTGCATTATTCCGTCACATTTTAAAGGTAAGAAGCTTAAGACAAACTGCACTGAAACGTTGTAAAAAACGATACAGTAAAAGGGCTATTATGAGGGCAACAAATTCTTCTTTAAATATGCGGGTGTTTAATATGCCATACTCTCCAGACAGCCCCAGAAAAAAGGAAAAAAAGTTCTCTCAGTATCTTATATCAACAAGATTATCAACTATGCATTACACAAAATATTTGACAATAGATCTCTTGCAACACTATGACAAAAATAGAATGGAAACTTTGGTCTGTGTACACCATAATTATAAACAGTCTATTTTGATGCTCAAAATTATTATTAAAATGCTGCATTATGGCTCTTGTTGCACAAAATTACCTTGTAAACAATTAAGCTATTAAACTGCCTCATCGCTAAAACGTTATTATCTATTAAATATTAAGGATAAATATAATAGATAATATTAAGGAAACAATTTATATATGGTTGAAAACGAAATCATTCCTTCATTGCAGAATATATACCTAACTGCAGAATAAACAAACATTTCTTATAGATCAACTTATTATGTGAAAGTGAAAAGTGAAATTTGACATGTTTTATATATAAAATGCAGGAAATTCACATTTCGACATATCTGTTCTACGTTACAACAAACGATTTAAATAAATTATTGGAATCAAATGTTACTAACATATTCTGAAAATATATATGCCAACACTAACGTTTTTGAATTAATATCCTTAATATTCTTTCTGTTCACTAATAACGAATATGTCTTATTCCTTCTATCATATATTGTTCTCAGTGTTAGTAAAAATTCGGCCTTTTCAGCTTGAGCTAAAGTTTTTAAAATAATAACAATAACAGTAAATAATCTCCATCTACACACAGCGTCATAAATAGAATGGAATAATTTCAAGGTATAAGAAGATCGACATTAGTATTAACTTTTTATTTTATAAATTTTCTTTTATAATGTTGGTATACAAAATAGAGTAAATTAAACACTTTATAATGATATACAATTATTGCATTCGTAAAAATTAGAAATTCGCTTTGCTCTTTTTTAAAAATTCGCTAGTTCAATAAATAACATTATAAAACTGATATATTAATGTACTATTTTAACATTTGATTTCCTATTACTACACAAGTGCAGTTTCATGCAATCAAGAGATTAAACTATGTGTTATGATTATACCCTGTTAATGAGTGAAAATGCGTGAAACTATTCTAAAACTAAAGTGAACTCTATTTTGCTTTACTATTAATTTTTCAGTATCAAATTGAAAATTTCTTTAATGCTGCATTTACGTCAGTGATCCTGGGTTCCCGATCCCAAATTACTTGTCTAACACTCCTCTATACAGAAAAAATTTGGTGTTTTGCATTAAATACCTGTATATTTTTAACATATTGAAGATACGATAAGAATGTAATAAATGTAGTTCAACAAGGATTAATATTATCGCTAGATTGGTTATAATGTCCATTCTGTGTAACAGTGGCGTACAGACTGCAAAGCAATGCATGTTAACAGGATAGTAAAAGTGAAGACGTGGTCGGGACAACACATCAAAATTAGTAAGGAACCAAGTAGATGTTTGGTTTTATTGCTTTGCAAAAAAATGAATTGACAAGGAAGACAGAATTTGGGAACGGATGCCCTTTACGTGGATACGTGCATGTTCGTAGGAGCATAGGGTTTTTCCCTGGATTCTGCATGTATTTATTTTTTGAGGGCGGTAAAACTCACCAAGGGCTGCAGTTAGCTGTTGGAACAATGTAATGGGTGCTGAGTTTTTGATTATGCTAAGACAATAACATTTGCAGCTGTTGCCACCATAAAGGTCAACGAGCATGGAATATCTGTAATGAATTGACAATTATAAGCTGCATTTAAACCCTATTTAATATTTATGGACTCCCTGCTTGAACAATCCATTCGTACGCCGTCTACTTCCATGAGATCTTCAGGAACTTTCAAAGGCACTGAATGAAGGGAGATGTCAAATTGTTTTTCTCCTCGTGGATGGCACATGAAGTACAAGACTCAGGGAGAGAATGAGGATGAAATTATTTTTTTTAATAGTGTTTAATGCCCATTTTTACTACTGAGGCACCACAGGCGGTGGACACTGAATCTCAGTCAGAGAGGACGGTCATCCGGGGCCGAGGTCCTTAAGGTACGGACTCGTGAGCGGGAGGTCTGGATTTCGAATCCCACCAGGGCAGTTTTCCCTGACTGAGTTTTTTCCAGGTTTTCCTCAGTCCTCATAAATGGCAAATGCCGGGGAGGTACCCTAAACTTTTCCTTCCTTAAAAAAATCCTTTCCCAATACATCATTTCATTTCATGTATCATCAGTGTCCACCGCCTGTGGTGCCTCAGTAGTAAAAACGGGCGTTAAACACTACTAAAAAAAAATAATTGTGATGTGGTTGCAGAAAGGTAGGAGGTCGTTCCATTTTGGGGGCCTCTCTTTTGGTTGGTGTGAGATTTATACAATTGTAGATAAGTCCTGATTATGAATGGAAGAAATCGTTTTCACTTGACTATCTCTGTGGTCAAGGAGGATAAGTTCTGACACCCATCCATACATTCTTTCATCTCTATGTGAAAATACATAAGCATGAAATATATTTGTATTAAATAATTCGAAGTTATTGTTGTATTTTGCATTTTAATTATAAAACTAAATAGAAATATTATTATATTAATTTTATCAGTAAATATGCTTTAAATGTTATTTTAATAATTTACGTGAAACCACAATTCTCAGAAAAGCTCTGAAAGTAGCTTTCCTAAAATTGGAGGAATAGAAGTAAAATAAAGAAAATAACAGTCCTAAGGGCAAAAGATAGAGGAGACTTTGTAATATGCATATCACCCATATTAATATTGTTTTATATCACTTTCTAATTGTGCTTTGTCATTAAACTTCTTTGATATTTTTTTTAAATTAAAGGCAATCTATTAATAATTATCTTACATTTTATTGTACTTTGTCATTAAACCTTTAAATTATGTATGCCTATAACAATATTGAATGCATTCTTGTTGAGTGTTGTATGCTTATTTATTTGTTACAATAAATGTAAATTTTGCACCTTTCTTCTCCCGTAATTGAAATTGCCATTCCCGGCCACATTAAGGCACGTTTCCTAAATTTGACGCTATGCACAGACATCAACGAGAGAATGCCGTACCACGACTTTGATGTTAAAGAAGTAAAGAACAACACATACGCCCGAAGCTGCACCCACTGACGTTATGACTATTAATATCCTTTACTTCCACCTCCTGCAATAACAGAGTACTATCAATAATTTATTTGAGACGCACTACTGTTATATGGTAAATATAAAATAAATTTATTCTCCCCTAACAACTGCTACTTGAATTGCTTATCTTTGCGGTCATTTATCTGGAGATAGTGAATTATAATTTTTAACATATATAATTGCTTTTGCTTCCAAGTACCGCCCTTGTATATCCAGATCTAATATGATTATTTATTGGTTGGTATAATGACTGAATACTCGTATAATGAATTAGTGGTGTGAAAGGCTAACTAGAGAATATATCACTAAAAGGAAAAAATGGGGATATTTATAGAATTGTTTATAGAACGCCTACTGTTTCCATTAATAGCTTCTAATTATTTTATAACTCCTGTTTTAAGATCCATAATTCTTCACAAACCTGTTTAACTGCACATTATTCATGTAATATATTAGCTGTCATTAACACGTTCCATTTTATGCACTTGCTGGCCTTCCAGTACTTGCAACACTTCCTTCAAAATACGCACCATTATAGTACGAGTTTAATGTAAGAACCTGTATACTTAACTAGTTTACAGTTATCTATTTAGCAAAACAGAATATATAACCCTGTATGTAAAAATGTAGGAATATATAAGCTTGTTGATTTTTATATTGTAATCTTTTTACATACGGAGGGTGCAAAAATCTACTCATACTCGTACTATCACAGGAGATATCTATTTAATATTTTCCAAGTTAAACCGAAACGCAACAGTAATGTGTAGTATGATGTTCTGTAAGCAGATGTGACTCACACATTATGATAGCGTTGCTACGTGACAGGTAAATCAACAATGAACAAATGAAGCCAAGATTATTCTATGATGTTCTGTAAACATATGTGACCCACATTACGTTATGCTAGCCTTGCTACAATAAAATGGAGCCAGGGTTATCGTTTGAACAGCGGAAAGCAATTTTGAAGTGGTATTGGAAAACCGAGAATGTTGTTGAAGTTCAAAGGCAATGGAGACGTGTGTACAAAACAGAACCGGCAACACGTAACAATTGCACGTATTCGAGACAAATTTGAGACTCATGGTACCTTATGCGATGTTCACAAGAGCAGATCTGGGAGATCTCGCACAGCAACAAGCCCCGCGCACTGGATCCAAGGCACTATCCTAGGCCCTATCTAAGGCACTGGAAGGACGAAGAGGTCCCATTGATTTTTCACTCGTTCTCCGGATCTAACTCCGTTGGACCTCTACCTATGAGGATGCTGTATACCGTAGAAAACCAGCTACACTGGCAGCACTTCGGGAAGAAATTGAAACGCATGTGCTGCAATCGCTGAGAACTCTTTCGCAAACGTTGCTCAATCAGTAGTTCAACGTACTCAGAAGTGTATGGACACCGATGGTAGGCATTTTGAGCAACCGTTTTACTGTAAAAGTCTAAGATAATTAGCGCTCATCATTTTCTGCTTGTGTGAATTCAGTTTTATGTTATCACAGATTTTTTTTTCTTGACGTGTTTATACATTTTGGCACCCTCTGTAAAGCTTTCGATAAATTAACAAAAAAGTACAGCATAAATGACAGAAGAAATTTACCTGTACAATAAATAACAATTATAAGAATATTGTACAAACAGAATATAATAATAGTGAAACCTGTATCAAAATTATTTTTTTAAAAAAAAGTATATATATGAAGTCAGCAGAATAAAGTACACACATTATAAATACTTTTTCTAATTTGGAATACCCTTTTAGATTAATTTTATTTTTTATGAAAATGTTGAGAGAATGGGTGAATAGCGCATTCATAAACTAATGATAAACCAAAAGATAATGCTAACAAATCAAGGTAGATAACATGAAGAGCAAGTTTGATGGTACGAGACCGAAATAAGTTCTATGGGCTTAAACCGAAAGGAAGAACAAGAGGAAGAAGAAGAAGAAGAATATGATGACAATGCTGCTGCTGATGATGATTATGATGATGATGATGATGATGATGATGATGATGATAAGATACAATTTCAGTTTTTACTGCTTGAAGAATTTTTTCAATAATGTCTGGGAAGGTAACGTTGAAGTCAAGGAAACTGAGATTCACTTCTAAAATTTAAAATCATTATAGTATTTCGTCTTACAAGTGAACTTCTATAAAGTAGATTGCTTTCTCATTATAATAACTGAATATAAACTAAAATTTTTATACTTGTTTGAAATTCAGTTCTTTGACTTGCATCTTTTTTACCATAAAACGTAACTTCCCATCTGAAAAAAGGCCTTTCTTTGCTTCTGTTATATAACTTTACTTATAGCTCTATATTCTTATGGGAAATATACACTTTTCATCACTATTTCTGAGTAGTTTTAATATATTTAATATGCGAGAGTATACCGACAATTTGTAGATGTTACAAAAATTTATTTAGTGTAAGTCCTGTTACACTTTTTCAATTCCCTCCTATCGATAATTATACATGTGTTGGCTTGGGAGTTTTTATTTTGTTCCACTCTCTCTGCAGCCTCCAATAAATCTAATTGTTAGAATAAGATGAACTAAATGAAAAGTATACCATTATGAAGCATTTTTCGTTCTATTCTTGTGGATGAAAGTATTTTGCTTCAATATTTTAATGAACTATTACATTTATGTTAGTTTCTCATTTCCATTTTTTTTAATTCATTTATTTAATTATGTGTCGTTCTGTCAGAAAACACTTTACGCTTTAAGTTTTCTTTTCTAGTATATTTGTTTATTATTCACTCAGTATTTTTGCTTGGTTAGCCTTTGTTCGTATATTTGGGCTATATCTTTTTGCTGTAGTGTTCCCTTTTTTCTTTGTTTAGTTTTAATCATTTGTTTTATTTCCAGCATCCTGGCGAAATTTAAACGCCAGATCTCCCGTTCACGAGTTCATGCCTTAACGATCTCGGCCACACATGTTGGTTTTTAGCCTCTCTCTTCAGTTTATATTCGGTTATGGCTTACTTTTACTTTGTGTTTATCAATCTCATTTTCTGCGGACTGTTTTACTAAGTTCTAATTTTCTGCCGTCCCTTATTTAATTTTTCTATTTTGTGTTTAAATTTGCCTATCTTTATTTATCCGTACTACATTTGGTCTCTCCAGATCCAATATTCATTTGTTTATTAAATTTCTTCAGACTGAATCCGCTTGTTCTTAATTTTATTTTCGTCTTATGTGACATTGTACTTTGTTTTAAGTCTGCGTAATTAGCATTTATAGGCTGAACTTTCTTTTGGCAATCACTTTTCTATATTACCTTTTTCTTTTTAATTATGCGTATACTTTTTTGTATTTAAGTTTTCTTGTCCAGTATATTTCTGCGCTCTTAGACTTTTTATACACAATGTCCTGGAAATTAATGCACTTATTTTATTATTGGCCCTGATGTTACGATTTACAGAATGGGTTCAGAGGCTTCTTTAGTTTAACGTTACATTTTACAAAAAGTGTTCAAGCCACTGTGGGACTCGTATATTTAGCATATCAAAAAACTTGTTTGTGTGTAAATTTCATTCAATGAATAGGATGGAAAGATACACATATAATGGTTCGCGAGAACGGGAGGTTTTATTAACACAATAAAGCCAGTTGAAAACCATCAAAAACTATATTCATTTCATATACTACCCATATAGCAGAATTCAGGCTTTGAAGATATAATCCTGTAACTCTGCATACACATTCCTGCGTTCGTGAACACAATTCCCCGTAACTCTCCCAAATGTCAATGGTGATTGATTCAATCTCTTCCTCTAAATGCTGCCATAAAAATCTTTTGACATGATACGCCCTCTGAAAAGTGGCGATCGATATTTTCGCCAGGTGAGCTATGTTTCCGTCCTGCTGAAACAACGTGAACTCGTTCACTAGATAATTCTGTAATTCAAAGCTGACAACGAGGAATGTTTTGGCGTACAGAAATTGCTGTGGACTTCGTAGTATCGAGGTATTGTCTTCTTGGACAGTTTCTGGAGATCGAACAAATTTTCTTGGTCCCTGAACGCTTCTTCTTTAGGGCAGAAACTTTTGAATCAAAACTATCTACCCATGTCTTCACAGCGTAAATCAAATGAACCGGACCAGAAGATAAAGTTGATGAAGATGCCGATTGAGACCTTGTACTACAATTCAAAATGTCCCGTTCTGTATTACCCAGGTAAAAAAGAACACATATCTTAACCTTGTCTCACAATTTGTTGCTCCACAAAATTTATAAATTCTTGCTGTAATTATCGATAGGCAAAAAGTAAGAGAAAAACATTTATTTACAATGTTTTCATTAATCAAGGCGTTCGTATCAATGAGTTAACGAAAAGAGTGAGAATGCTCAGAAAACAGGTGTATAAACAGCAGAAAATTATGTTGACGATTGTTGAAATGGTCAAGAACTGGAAGATAGGAAAGAGATGTTACCGTTATAGGACAAATGCAAAAATGCCATTCATTCTTAAACCCATAAATAGCTAGACATACCGTTTAAGACAAAAGCAGATAGGGCACACACTGTTTTAATATTCTTTTGTTCGCTTTGTTTTGTTCCATTACCAACACTGACGGCTTCAACGTGTAGATCAGATATTAAACGGAAAGAAGCGATCACCTCTCACCCCAAGCACCCACCAACTAAGTATACAACCTGTACTGACAATGACAGTGACGAAAAGCCAACAGAACAGACTGTGACGATATTTTCGTGTATCTTTCTGAAATTGCAATGTTGACGGTTGCTATATGAGCACACCGGGTGGGTGATGGATGAATGTTCATGTCACGTTGCGAGGGTGTAATGATCGATAACATGTTTCCATTCAATTTCCAGTAGACGAGATAACCTAGATACAAGTAGCAAATAACTTGTAAGTCCCAAAGTTTCATGCAAAGTGATATGGAGCAATTATCTACGCAAACTGACAAAGTACATATACACATCAAAGAAAGTCAATGGAAAAACACAAGAAGAAGTAAGAAAATTCTTAATATCACGCGTGGTTGACTTCAGTTGGAACAACAAAGAAATCTAATAGCAAAGCACTATTAGAAAGAGACTTAAATATGAATGTAACAACGACCTTGCCTTATTACAGATATTTAAACCGGAAAATCCTATATAATATAATAAATGAATCCCCTCTCATTAAAAGTAGTTAAACGAATGATGCCTAACTTACACAAATGCCCTGGTCAGTGGGTGAAGCGTGGGAAAAGAACAACGGTCCTAAAACTTTTGAATAATTTGCCGAAAATGTCTTCATCGTTTGAAGTCGCTACTCCTTCTCACTCTGTAGTCAGAGGTACGCTCGAAGTAAGGCTCTGACCATGGGGCGTCGGTTACAGGGAAGGAGTCTGCAGATAAGTGCGTACAAGCTATATATGTTATATAAGCAGTTGATTTCTTTAAAACAAAACATTAAAGAGAAAAAACATTTTTTTGAACGCTGCTATTGTAAATTGCTTTTTTTTTTTTTTTTTTTTTTTTTTTTTTTTTTTTTTTTTTTATGGAAATGCACGTTTGAAAAGGATTCCTTATTAAGACCTCAAATATTTGCATGTCTTTTAAATTTTGTAATCCATTCATTTTTATATGGAGTTAAGAACACAAGGGTCATCTTGTTTCCATCACACGAAATACTTCCATAAAGTTAAGAAACAATATTACTTAATTGCCTTTTTTTTCACAGCTAGTATTGTTAAATAGGCAATATTTAACAGAGAGCAAAGTTTAAGTTACAATTAGTAACGATCAGCTAATATCGATTCAGTTTCTTGTTGGTAAAACACCAAAGTTCAAAGAAGAGAGAACTAGTTATTTCAAATAGGTACACCAGAAATACCAAAAATTTAACTACATAAATATTATAATTGCAATTTGTTTTGCGGCTATTTTGTAACGTTCATAATGCTGACTATTGCAGTGATATTGCAGTAAAATTTTAAGCGATTAGTCGGTGAAGAGTTTTCGAGGCGGGCGATAAATAATGTGACGTCACAACTTGGAAACTATAATCAATATTTTAAAAAATGGGTGCGAACAAAAGCACATGATAGAGATTAATCTGAGTGATTGACCAGTCTCGTTATTATCATTAACTCGGGATATAGCTCGTCTTATTAAATAATAATGCTGCGCTGTTTGTACAAATTTGTTCTCTCTCTCTCTCTCTTTCTGTCTCTGTCTCTTTATATGTAGAATTTTTATCATATGCGCGAGATTTCGCTGTAAATGTCTGACAAAAGATACAGTTTTTATAGATGGGGCGTAGCAAACAGTTGCTGTTGGTAGTAATTTAACTATCACGGAAAGGTAGCAGAGTTTGTAATGCTCTCTTGGTTATCAATGCAAATCAGTTTAACTGTTGAAGAGTGGCAAAAAATGTTTCTAACTTTTTAAATATAAATATTGAAAAGAGTGATGCCTAATTTTTACAACATCGGGTAAGAAAGAAAGAAAGCACGCGAGAAAAGTGATCTGGTAAAGTGTGATGCTTTTCTGAAAACCGTAATTCGTTGAGGAGTTTATTTTTTCAGAACGAATTCCGTACTGCAAACAAAGTTTTAAGAGCTATTTGCTCCACATTTGCCCAGTCCTAAGACATCTATGTTACATACGCTAAAAAAGAAGTTTTGAGTTTATTGCCAGGAACGAGAAAAACAGTAGAATTTATAGAGATGACATTTTACTTTGGCATATGGAGGGAATCGGAGCTTCTGGTGTTTCTTAAAATGTGAATAATGCTATTTTTATACTATATGTTATGCCTATTCGTGCTTGTATAGTATATATATATATATATATATATATATATATATATATATACAATGATATTATATGTGTTTCGGGCACTTCTGCGCATCTGCTTACTGCAGCCGACATAACCGGAAGAAGGTGAATTAGAGTCGCTGGGTGTAAAATTATTATTTATATTTTAATTGAAATCACAAAATGGTACTGTATCTAAACCTGGAGATAATAAAGATTAACATGGTTATACCAAATGTTGAAAACGATGCCCCTCATTGGTAATACATTGCCTGCATCTTCGTAGAAAATTCCTGTATTTCAACTAATTTTTCTTCCGTAAGAACTGTTCAAAAGACCATTCTTGTCATTTTCAGACAAGACAGTTGTCTTATGACAGTTTCACTATCTGGAACACGATTGCCAGGATATTTTCTTGCGAATCGCCTCATCATATATATATCGTGGATAAAAACCCTTTTTAAAGACTAAATTTATATAGTGGCATAACTAAGGAAGAACATTCTTCAGCATTTAGGACTCGGGGTTAGTGCGTGAAGCAAAAATTTACAGGGGACCTCAATGAAAGTCAAAGTTAGACCAATAATCAGAATGTTGATACATAAAAATAGAATTAAAGAAAAGAATTATTTGGATACCTTTTTCAATGGGATAATCTTTGTACTACTAGGACACAAGATTTAACATGGATTTCCTAATGTCTTATTGGCACGAAATGGACTTGGTCTATTTTTTAGTATTTATTTTTGAGATTATTGCTAATTTATTCAGCAAAACTATAAATTATAGTGTACATTTTTGTATTATATGCCAAACATGCAACTAATTGGAGTTTTGAGAGCACCTTTCAAGCACCAGCATAAACTTCTTCAAGATCCTGGTCATTTGTACAAATGTTGGCAAGAGGAATATTAGAAATTTAATACTTGATAATTCCTCTATTTTCCTTATGATAACTTACATTTTTTTACACGACTTGTATTCGGTAGTAAGTAATCATTCATTGCATTCAAATCGTTTTTTGATAGGAGGAGCTACACATTTTTCCTAATTTCTGTAAAATTAGCACATAATTTACACACAATGAAATTACTACGTAACAGACGAACGCACAACTTCTCGCTGACAAAACCTCCCTCAAAATAAATACGGGGTGCTACTTGTATATGCATTATATGGCCTTGGGGTTTAATTACTTTAGATAATTGAGGTTTTAATATAGCTTTTGTTTTAATGACTGCTCAGACTGGTTTGACTCAGTACGTAGCCGCGCCCTGTCGGCCCATGGTTCAAATAACCTCAATTTAAGTTTTATTTTTATTGTTACTGTTACTGCTAGGGCACATGTTTATGAAACTAGTACAAAAGATATATAGTGAGAGCTTGATTTGTGTCAAATTTTCAGGTAATGAAGTTACGGAGTATATGCAGAGGGGTAAGATCATGTTGTAAATTAAGTCCAATAGCGTTCAATCTCTATATTGACGACATTCTGGAAGAGATTCAAAGAGAAATGATACATTTACCAGTAATAAATAATAAAAAATACCAGGGTTACTTTTTATAGATAGTTTGGTAATTGCATCTATGTCTAGTAGAGGATTGAGAAGGGCAATTGAAGTAGTGAATACTTTTTGTAAAGAATGGGGATTCAAATTAAATGAAACCAAACCAAAGATGGTTTTTAAAAGAGGTTATAAATTCAGAAAGGATGAGAAATGGCAGTTAAATGGGAGAGAAATAGATGTGGTAAGGAAATTCAATTATCTGGGAATAAGATTAAATTCTAATGAACGTTGGAATGAGCAGAAAAAATGGCAATAGCAAAAGGAAATGCAGCTATGGGTGTTATAAGAGCATTTAAAAAAAATTCAGACATAAGAGTTAATTGGCTTGAAAGAATTTACACAACCAGAGTAGAAACTAAAACGTTACATGGTGCAGAATTATGGGGTGTAGAGGATGCATGGAAAGATGTTGATAAAATAAAAAGAAAGGATTATAACATGATCTTAGGTTTACCAATAGCTTTGCTAAACGGTGTAGCCCAGCTAGAATTAGTTAGAATTTTCACCAAGATAAAAACTATTACAAGAATCATGAAATACATATATACATTGATTTGTTTGTGAACATCAGCGTCCCATTCAATTCAGAGCATGACACGGCCGACAAATTTTGCTCAAAGGCCTCTTCTATCAAGCTGAGGTTCTTTATAGTGCCGTAAATGGCACAGAGGACCCACGCGGCTTTACCTCCCTTCCCAAGGATATTAACACCCGAAAAAAACCATCGGTCCTCGCCGAAATTGAACCCGCGATCTTGGGTTTAGAAGGCAAGTATGGTTACCACTACACCACCAAGACCGACACACACATGGAAGAGAGAGAGAGAGATATTATTAAAGAATGTTTCAGTATCCAGGAGAAATGAAAGTGGAAAGGATTGTGGTATCTCAAAGTGTAGGTAATTTTGCAACAGATGGGTATGGGAAACTTAGTGGATAAATACGAATATCAAAACAGAAGATTTTGGGAAGAAATAAACCTATCATTGGAAGATATTGAAAGACAAAACATATTTGGTACTTTAGAAAAAAAGATTTCATTGAGACTTTATAGGGGAATAAAAATAGTATGGGGCAGGGAAAAATATAGAGAACAATGTGATAAAGCAGGTCAAAAGGTTTTCAATCTACTAGAAATGAGTTATGAATTTAAAAGGATTAAATTATGATAAAGAAGTAGAAAAATGTCTACTGTGTGGGGAAACCAATACAGATTTTCATTGTTTATTATACTGCAAGCAAAGTTATCGAAAGAACAGGCTTGGCTACCAAAATGGAAGAATTTAGATGGGAAAATATTAATTAACAATATTTTAACTGTAAATGAGAGAAGCATGAAAAAGATGGGAAACTATTTGCGCAAAGTTAGAGTGAAATGGATAAGAATGATAGAGGAAGATAGAGGGAAACATAATCTTAGAAGAACAATGTCAGATAAGTATAAATAAGAATAGGACAATACAGCGATATGATGGTCACCAATACACTAATAACCTAGAGTTGTGTGTATTGGGATAAGAATGTAAATAAGCAGCTCTAGAAAGAAAATATTTAGAGGAGATAAAAGGGAATAGCATTATTTTATTTCTACATATTATTTTGTAATGAATTAATAAAGTATATAATATATATATGAATATAGTATGTTTTGTACTCTGTTGAGATATATTTTCAATAAATTCCAATTTTAAATACTATCCAGCGCCTTACCATTCGTTTTATAACTAAGGCGAAAAAAATAATAATAAGGTACATTTAGAAGTAATTGTTTAACAACGGTTTGGTGTACATTTGAGAGGCAATATCAAGAAAGAAATGGGGAAAAAACTACAATCGCGGAGCTATAACTCGAGACTTAGGTAGTTAAGTGGACGGAGCATAGACGATTTCCCTGCTCCACAAGCCTGGCAAAACCACACGGAAATAAATGAAACGACATACATCATTTCCACAGCACAGCACAGCACAAAAAGTACAAAACAGCTTGCGAGGCCCACAAATCAAGCGAATAAGGTGGTATATCAGGTCTGTAAGATAGGTTCATTTTTTAATTAGGTAGAAGTGTTAGGGAGAGCAAGATGGAAAATAAATTATGTAGCCAAGGAGTGCGGAGAAAGATGCGTTGAAAACATGCCATCTTGTTTGTGATCAACTGTGTTGCGCTTTATTTTACACGGAATTATATTTATGAAGCAAATGTATTTAAACATTAAGTAAAATTGCATTTTATCATTACTAAACGTAAATAATATATCGTTTCAAAACGCATTTTCTGCAAAACTGCCATTGTTTTTACCTGGTATCTCGGGAGGGCAGCAGTATCGGACCAAACAATTGCATTAGCATAGGCGGAAATTGGCAGCTGCCTTCTGTTTCGGTAAATATAAAAAAGAAACGAGACATGTGAGAAGAAGAGACGGTAAACAGAGCAAGGAATAAGGAAGTGACGACAACCGGAAAAGAAGCGAACACATCTAGGTGAGCAAGAGAAAGAGTTCAGAGCTAAAAATAAATCATGAAAGACAAAGAAGAATCCAAGAATAATGTAAAAAACTCGGAGAAAGCTGTAAAGAAGCCGTAACATTTAGAGAAGGAGGAAACAAAGACGGAATGCGTCATTTACAAAGAGAATTTTTGTGAAGAATGGAAACAGTGAGGTGCTTTTAAAGAGAGGAGTGGGGACTGAAAACTATGCCAACCCTGAAAGGAATAGAAGCTCTCTGTTATAAATGTGACTTTTTTTATCTCTATTGTTTTCAAATTTTGGCAGACCTCCATAGGGGTAATCGTATATTGGAGTTTCAAAATATTGTACATAATTCTGGGTGGAAGAATATGAAATATAATGTTATTACCGAACGTTTCCATTCTATTATTACCATTATTTTCGAAAGATTTTTGCTATGCAATTTTAATAATTACATATAGGAAACATTTTTAACTTATATGTGACGGAATAGCTTTCTTTTATTAGAACTTAAATTTTGGTAAAATGTTAAGTTCATAGCATATAAGTTATTCATGCGCTGAACATTATTTTAAAGACGTTTTTAGCACAATCAACCCCTACTTTAAGAAAATGGCGAGTCCTCAAATGAACATGTACCATATTATAATTCCTTATAAATTATTCAATTTTGTACCTTTAATCCTCTCTTAATATAATATAAGGTGCACTATACTACCTCAGCTAAATTGGATATCAAATAGTTCATATTTCGCTTTAAAAGAATGCACAACAGAGGAAGATGATAGCATTTCGACAGTTAATTCCCTAATTTCTGCATTAGTCATTTGGGTACAGCAATAAATTGTTAAAAGGTTTGTATGTGATTCTGATTACGTAACTTGAAAATATGACAACACTGTTTCAATGGTTAACTTAAGCAGTTTATCAGGGGCCTTGATGGTTTTTTCCCCTCTGGAGCTGATACAAGGAATAGGTCATAAGTCAGGTAACTACTTTTTTTCTCGCAAATGAGATACAACACAAAATATCTAAGATGTACTATTGAAAGTGTACCGAATGTACTTTCGAATGAAGCCACTAGATGGTATGTGTGAGCAAGCACGCCCTGAAGTTCAGTTGGTGAGCGACAATGGTCAGGAATGGAGGTCACGAAGAATGAACAACGTGCGAAGTGAAAATAGCATCTCTCCGCAATAGGAATTAATGTTACACAGAGCTACGGGAAGCACAGTATGTACGTGCCCTGCCCTGTTGAACAATGGCGAGGTGTTCAAAAGTCTTCAAATGGATAGAATGTCGACCGCCGATCTGCCGCGCTAACATAAGTAAATACCTGGAAATACCTTCCCTCTGAAAAATTCTCCTGTTTTCATTATGGAGTTAGAAGAGCAAAATAGTGCATGCATTTTACGGGAGGACCTGAACAAGCGGAAGCATTTTTCAAAGTGGGTTCGACATCAATTAAGTGAGGTACAGAAGTGGACTTGCTACGAAACACGTCGCATCAATCTGACGAGAATTCAGAAAGGGGATGCCA